>JJOG01006548.1:0-14801 GCA_000715275.1 Gyrodactylus salaris
GTGATAATGGAAATAATAAATAGTTCCAAAAAGTACCTTTCTAAATCCCTTTAGGCCAAGAGGCATAAGCAACTTTTAACCAACTTCTTAGGAATCTTTTTCAAAGTCCATTAGGTAGCCCTCCTGATAACCCTAACAATCAAGTTAATATTCATTTTAAACAGTATATTTGAGTAATTAGCGTGACTTGATATTATCTATATTACTTGAAAGTAGACAGAATATTGCCACACAACATCTGGTAAAAATTCGTGATAGCATGAAAGAGCTCATCTGATAATGTGCAATAGGGCATATCGGAATATTTTAGAATCTCGAATTGCCATTGGAAATAGATATATTCTGATAGAGAATTCAATCAGCATTAAGAAAATATAATAATAATGATATGTCCAGATGAAATTAAGGGTACCAGTTTTCATTTAAAGTATATTTTTCTATGTTAGATAAGCTACTTCTGATAGAAGGACTTTAAGTAGTTAAAAGATAGATAATAAGAATGAGGATAATAAACTGTAACTATTTTTGATTTGATAGTCTGATAAAACGCATCCTCTGAGTTTTTTTTTAAACAATGAACTTGAGTAAATATTTGGGCCTACATATTCAAGGAGGAAGAAATGAAATCCAATTAAGAAAAAGTTTAATTCAAAATGGCTTTCGTTTTTTCCATTTTGAATTTCACTTCTTCCAAATTGGACTGTAAAAGGTATAGATATCAAATTGGCACATTTACCCCTCCCCCATTAAATATGTAGAACCCGAGAGGCGCATAAAAACCAATTTCTAAGAGTTTCACTCGTCTGTATGCTCAGTTTCATAAGTTCACTTTAACTATGAAGAACCTTCGTAACATCGTTTAGCCCTAGCTTATTTTAATTTTTGAATCCTCTTGAAATTTACTTCAAATTAAGAAAATCGCTGCAAAGCTCTATAAGGCCATCTAGTTTATTGGGATTGAGAGTTTAACAGAAAAATTTGTGACTAGTAATTTTCTGGAGGTTATTCGTACATTGTGCTCATTCTTGAAGACCCTAACCCTAATCTCTAGGATCTCAATTTCGCTGATTTCTTTTGATCTGGTCTATTTATAAAAATACATCGATTCATAAATCAAAGTGTGCAGATGACAAAAAATTTATTTCTGTGAAATAATGTTTGATTTAATCATATGGGCTCTTGTCTTCACATGAAAATATAATTTTGATTTTCAGGTCGGCTAATAGTAAAGACTTATTTTCACCTAACATTTGATTGGTTCATTTTCAACACCACATCTGAATACATTAGTTACACATTCACATACAAATTAAAAGAACCAACTAGAAGAGAATTAAACGTAGTTTAAAATGATGCATCCAATTCAATATTATAATTTCCAATCTCGACATTACAGTCGATATTTATGTCCAATATTCAATATAATACAAAAAATGACGTATTAAAGTAAATGCTTGGAATAAACACTATTTTTACAAATCCTTCTGGGCTAAATGATTTTACGAACTCATCACGATATAACTTTATTGAGAAACTAAATCTTACTTTTTTCATGTTCTCTAGGGTAGTATTGATTCTCTTTTACAATCATTTCATAGGAAGGTTTCTCTTTTATCCGTTATTTTGTTCAAGTGCTTTTGTGTAACTCTAAAAAAAATCATGAGCAACGTAATTGAGCTGAGGGGATATTTAAAGTTTGTCTTCATTTTGTTTCCTGAAACATTCACCACTCGGAAAGAAGGTCCAACATCTTCGTTGATATAGCTCCCAGACATAGGTTTCCTGGAAATGGTTATAGGTTAATTTCTTACTTTGGAAAGGGTTAGATCTCATGTGCCTTGACTTGATTCAAGAGAAAAAATCAAGGGTTACCAGATATTTGGGTCTGAGTATCCAATTATGAAGAGAAAAAAAGTTGCATTTTCAATTTTGCACGTCTTTTAACCTTCCTAGGCCCACAGTAACATACTTTTGCAAATTTTCATCTATTGATAGCACAATTTCCAAAAAATAATTGCACTTTTTTAAGGCAGTTCTAGTCAGCACTGTACTCAGATAATCAGACCTTAAATTCCAATTTTGCGTTTCTTTTATGGTTTGGTATACAGTGTCTCTAGAGAGTGAGACAAAATAATAATATTAGATAAATAATTATCAAAATAAATTTATGAATAAATTTTAAACTTTTAATAAATCTTTTTAAGAAATTTCTTGCCTGAAATGTGAACACAAATATAATAAGTGTTTTTCGTCACATCCTAAATAAATTATTGCTGAGAGATTGTATAATCATTTTAAACGCTTCTCATTGGCTTGTAAAATTTAAAATTAAAAAGAGCCAATGAGAATCGTTTAAGAAAAATAAGCACTTGCTATGCAAATTTATTTATTCATCCAACACAATTGCACTCACTTGACCAGTGTATTCTGTTTCCGGTTTATTTACAATATGCATGAGGAAAAATCTAGATAAAAATGAAATAAAGACAAAGAATCATTGATGAGCTTGGATAGTTTCAAATAGTTTACATAAAGTGTAATTGTATTTATTTAAATTTTTATCTCCATAAACAGAGTTATAATCTACTCTCTACAAACGCTCTTGATAACTCACAAATAATTAGCAAAGTTATGTTCTTTCTCAACGTGCGTCTCAAATCCATGAGGTTCCTGGTCAAAGTAATCTTTACCAATGCCGCATATAAAGCATTGAGATTCGAGGTCGTTTCTTATCTGCTCCATTTGGTCACGAAGCTCTCCAAAGGCATCAATGATCAAACCTAGATAAGAAAAGAGTCATGAAAGTGAAATGACATCTAGTACAGCTTTAGACATGAATGGAATAATAATAATATCCTTTTATTGACTCTTAAATGTGATCCAATGAAATTGTTTGTTGTAATTATGAGTTTCGATATGGCCCTTGCTTGAACTCACCTTGTACAATATTCAACAGGATAACAATGACGAAGAAGAAGAACGTCACATCAAAGATGATTCTAGCGAATTCACTAGGATCCCCTTCGGGAGACTCTATCTCGTCAGCGATACCACCACCGGCCCTGAGACCAGTATGGAAGTGGAATATAAAGCACTGCAAAGAAAAAGGTTTGATAACATTAAGAATGGATTAACCAATCATATTGCTTCTTTGCATGTGTCCAATCAAATTGCTCTGATAGAAACTCAAAAATTCTTTCAATATATAGATGATTTTTGAGCTTGAATTTGAGTGATACTCGAATCAGAGCTTGAGTCTATGTCGCATTAAGGTTATCTGTTTTAAAAGAAGTTCCATGAACTAATACATTTTTCTTTACTTTGAAGGGTCACATGAATCAGCAAACTTAAGAATAGAAAACTTGCTTAGTGCCTGGAATTTGAAGAACATTTTTTAAAACGGGTAACCCAAATGTCTTATATAGGCACAGAGAAACCATGTTATAAGACTGAAGATAAATACATAAAATCAAAAGGGCCGGAAAATTATAGCCAAAATATTGCACTATTTGGATCAGCGGACAAAATATTTTTTCTTAGAAATCTGATTCAACATATTTTCGGGGAGCCTAGCTACAATATAGAGGTGTGTTGGTTAATTAAGCAAGCTCACTGTCAACATGTCCAAGCATTTAAAGTCCTTTTCTCCCTCTTCCTCCCCGTCTTGAACGTAAAACTTTCTGAAGAAATTGAAGGCAATGACAGTGTAGATGTAGACGACAACTGATGTCATCATTACCGTCAAGACGACCTGTTTACCATTGTGCGTTACCGATTGGAGGATGGTCTTCAAAGTTTTGAAGGAAACTGCAATGTCGACAAGATGGAATGCAAAGCAAAAGTAATTCCAGTTACCAGCAAAGGATATCAAAAAGTAGACAACCAGGTACAAGAAGGGCTAGAATAATGAATAATTTTTAAAATGACAATATATTGGTCTGAATTTTCAATATGTTTTTAACTATCTTTCTTTGAATATGAACAGAAAATTCAGTTAATGGGGGATTCTTACTTTGTCCATGAAAATGACACCCCACTTCCAGATAGAGTATTGAAGATCAATCTTTGCCAAAATTAGAGGCAAGAATCCAGATTGGGTTTCAGCCTGTTGACTTGTCACACCGAGAAGGAACTTGAGCTCTTCCGGATTATACTGATCCGAATACTTGTTTATAACCTAGAGATAATGAATAATTCGATTATTATCCAGATTGAGTTTCTAATAGGTGAAGCTAACCTTCTTCTTGACAAACTTCTCCCAGTACATGGCAGGGAAAGAGGGCGTGGCCAGGACCAATTTATCCCAATGCGCTCCAACATCTTCGTCCTTTGGCTGTTCTACAATCCACATTCCTTCAAACTCTAATCGCCGACTGATTTCCTTCTCTCTTTTGAATATGACCAATGGCACCTGTTTAGGAGGCGAAGAAAGAAATAATATGATTTAATTGAAAAATATACATTTTCTGTCATAATCTACATTCCTCAATGTTTCACTGAAACTAGAAAATTAAGCCAAAATCTTGTGACTCTTACATAAAGATTACATGGCTTGGAATTTAGGGAACATTCCTCTACACCACCGTTTAATTAAAGCATAAGTTGCAGCCAAATGAAGATAGTCTTACTGACGAGACATATCAGGTAGACCTGTCCATATCGAATTGGCGATTTCCGATAACTTTTATCGATTACGATAATTATCGCAATGTATATCGTAACTATGCGACATATATCGTAACCTTTATCGAAATATTGGCCTACATTTATCATCAAATTGATGATTTCGAATACCATGTCGGTGTAAGGTCTGATGAGAGCCGACGAAAATAAAAAAAACTTTTTATTTACCTATTTGGCGTCGTTATTTACTCTACAGCATGACTCCAAGTCAGCACCCTGCTAACATATTCGAGGAAATCAGGCATCTTATGTCCTCAAAGATTTCGAATACATTCATTGAAATCCAGATAGGAATGAATCATCCAGCTTGAGTATTAAGAACATTTTCTACACTATTCAAGAGTTTTATCGAATCTTATCATAAGGTCTCAATAAATATACGATAGAGACGATCAATAATTTATCGATATCGTTATCGTGTTAATGAATTTTTCGATAATATCGATATCGAGTCCTTATCGTATATCGATCGACGATATGGACAGGTCTAATATCAAGTCAAATTATGTCTATTATAGTAATTCTCGGCATCTTTAAATTCGCTAAAATAAAAACTAAATTCAGGAGATCGATCGCAATGCTGAGTAAGTATGAATATTTCTACAAGCACCCCTTTGCTGGTTAGAAGGGAAACCGCTAGGATTAAACGAGTTTCTCCAATGAACTGGACGACACAATAAAATCATCGATTGATCTCTCAATTAAATCAGAATAAATTATTATTAAAAACTATCTTACTAGCATACTTTTGATAGCCCTATTAATGAGAATAGTAGCACAAACCTTTAGATAATAGTAGGCAATGAGGGCAGAGAAAGAGAATACAGTGTGTAAGAATGCGAAAATGAGAAACAAGGGTCCGATATAGTTGGCCTTATCAGCCAGCGTCACCCATTCCACGTATCTATCCTCGTCGTCATCATCATCTTCAGAGCCTGTTATTGCGTCAGAGATTGCCTCCCCAACTTTCAAAAATATCTCATCATTGTCGTCATCCACACCGCGCTCCATTCTTTCCACCTAGAAAATAGAATAACTAGTTATTTTGGTCTTCTAACACTTGGTCTAACTAGAGGGTCAAAACTAGTTGTTCTAAGAGCTCGCGTCTTCATCCATACTTTTCTATTGTAAATCTTAACTCACCTTATAGAACAAGAGAAGGAAATTGATGAAGAAAGCAAGCACAAGTCCACACATTTTGAATCGATAAAAGTTGTGAGAGAAGAATGAAATCAGATACGTCGATGTATCAATTGACGTTCCATCGTCTTTCTCTTCGTGCTTCTTGGCCTTTTCATTTGAGTTACTCTCACTGGCCACTTTGGAGTTCATCCTCTTGACTTTTTTGAGTTCATCTTGATTGATGATCTTCTCATGGGTCTCCTTCAGATCGTACTTGAGTTTCGTTGTGTAGGCGTTTGGATCGACTCTCTCAAGCTTGAGTTGTCTCTCCTCCGGCAGAAGCCATGTCTTGTAGCCCTATAAAAATATTTTTCAATTTGAATTTTTCCATCAAATATCAATCCTTACTTGTAGGGCATTTTGCCATTCTCCTAGATCCCCATTAGAACCGTCGCCAATAGTGTGATAGCTTGGCGAACTAGCATTAGCTATATTATCGATGCCCTGTGTCTTGCGCAAGATCTCTTTCAACTCTTCGTTGAGTTCAATTGGCGGCTTTGGCAGGTTATTTCCGCTGGCAATCTCGTACATGAGATGAAAACCAAACTTGAAGATACCTATGATGAACCTTATTCCACCGATTATCAAGCCGATCTGTAATCCAAGAAGGGTGATGATAAGATTCTCAAAAGTGATCGTCTTCGCTTTCCTATAACCATACGCGATGGAGCTTGGATGAATTAGACTGAAGAACCAGGATAGAAGATTATACGCTTTTCCAATACCAGTTACTTTGATGAAATTTCTCACAGCATGAACCTAAAATAGAGAATTTTAGGCTGATGTAATTCGAAATATATATACTAGAAATTTCTAGTAAAATACTTAATTTAAGCAAAATATTACCGATATCACAATTTTTTTCGATTGATTTAGATAAAGTGGTTTCATTGGATAGATTATTATTTTCTTAAGTCCATCATGTTCTTCATTCCCTTTATACATTTTTTATCAACAGACAGCAGGATCCTCAAGACTTTAAAACTCACAGAGAAAAAAATACTTTATATTGTATCATAAATCTGTGAGTTTTACTAAAATACCATTTTTCTTTGCCATACTGATCATTTAGTTAAATATGAATGAAAAAGAACACTCAGCAAATTTACGAAATCAGAATAAAATATTTACTAACTTTGTTTGGAGATTCAGTATTTAAGGAAAAGAAATTCAGTCGAGAAAGTTTTGACTTTTGTAAGTATCAAAATACATGGTTCAAAGGCAGTATAAACTTACACGCAAGATGGAGGATTCCTCAGCATTGCCACTAATGGCTTGAGCATGTTGCATTTCAAAGATTGTATCTTCACAAAAGTTGACAAAGCACTCTAACTTCTCCTTATCTCCACTCTCGCCCACTGCGGCATGTAGGAAGCTCTGCTTCGATTCCTTGATCTGCGGGGCGTTCCATTGATCAATGTGCTGCTGCTTTATCTCAAAGTAGACCCTCTCAATATTCTTGGCTCCTCTGCAAATTTCAATACACCCGAGGTAGGGCTCGAATGTCTCCAAGACACCGCGTGCCCTTTCTAGGATCCTCTCCAGGCGGTTGTCGTTTGTGATGTGCTGTGAGAGGTTGGTTAGTAACACCGCGACATTGAAGCCGATATCTTTGGCAGGGTTGTAGAACCTTTCGGTGAACTCGTTGAAGTCAACCTTGCCATCGGCGTTCGAGTCGACACAGGCCATTATGTAGGCTATTTCATCTCTGGATAATGAAATTATTACTATTACTAACTTATCTACAGAAACTATGGATACAGCGCTACAAAATTAATGACTGAACACTCGAACTGAAATATCTTCTTCAAAAGAGCAAGAAAATGTGAGATCAATGGTGTCACTGCAAGGATATCAAAATATTATTTTCGAACTTAAGAACCTTACTTGAGATTAATTACTTTTTAAAGTAACAGTTTCACTTTGAAATCTGCAATTTCGGGCATATTTTGTAGGCAATCGTAAAATGAATTATAAACTCAGTTTTTAATTCTAATTTTATAGAGAGCCATTGTTCATTCAAGCGAAAATTATATAGAAAATAATGAAACATGTTTATAAGAACTGAATAAGTACGATGTCACATAACTAAGGATTCCTTAACCCGAGAAAACACGCCGACAATGAATCGTTCCATTACATACTGCCACCGAGATAGTCCAGAGGATAACGGACCATGCCCAAAAGGTAACAGTCGAATGAACTGGGTTTGATTCTTGGCACCGGCGTTATACTGATGAGTCCCAAAATACAAAACATGTCTAAACTTGGTGTTGAAGGTAGTACTTGGATCTATGGTCCCTAAAGAATCTTTGGTTGTGTAATATTGCATCTAGTCGGCTGATATAAAAATAAATTGAATTGCCAACTCTTGACTACTTCCGAGTTGTTAAAAACTAAACATTGAAAGTGTGTATCTAAAAATTAGATTTCTCAATGAGAAATACTATTATCCTATGACTTAAATTCACTTTTTTAATGTAATAAAGTTAAAGACCTACTCTGAATATGTCTTTTGCTGCTCAAGGGCCGTTCTAAATTCTCTATTCGAGATCCAGCCATCCCCATTAACGTCGAAAGCCTAGGTGAGGAGAGATAGAAATTGAGTCAAAAGGTTTTAAAGTTGTCAGACTTACTAAGAATGCATCTGAACTTGTAATGTCGTGCATTCTCAGGAAGATGTCGAAAAACTTCAATATCATCTAAAAATAGAAATAAAATGAGAATAGAAAAATGGATAATTTACTTTAATAATCTGAAACAAGAAGTCAGTTTCTTAACGTTCACCTTAGTCCTGAGGATAAATTTATCCAGTTTTTAATAATTCGTTGGTCCTTAGAATTGGTCAAAAATTGTATAAATTAAAATGCCTATTTTGTGCCTTATTTCTTACAGTGCCTGTATCAACCTTTTCAAATGTCTGTTAACTGTTTTTTGTCGTCCACTGATATCGCTCAAGTGAGTTTTTTTTATAGCTGCCGTTTCAAAAACAATTTTCTGTAGATTTATTCGTGAGTAGAGCCATCCAAAGAACTACAGAGGCTTTTTTAATTTGAATTCAATAATCTTTTAAATAAAGAAAATCTTATCAATTATTTCATAAATTTTTTGGGCAAATTTTAGAAAGGGAAATTTTTTACTATGAGGGAGTATAATTGGCTATTTAACTTTTCTTAATATTCAGCTTAGTAAGTATTATGTATAGTTTATAGTTAGGTAATTGCTCAACCTCAATGTGATACCCCGCTCTTTGAAGCATCATCTTTTTTTGAACAATAGAATAACAATAAATCTTTAATAAAATCTCAGGAGGCACAGTGTGCTTAAAAATACTTTGATGACCGAATTAAACCTTATTTTCGAATAGTATTGTCTTGGGACTATTTGTGGACTTTTGGAGGTAAGAATGAAGATGTACAATAAATCTCACTTCGACATTATTTGAGGACTCTGCCAACGTATCAACCATCTGCAGAGCAATCGGACCATTGACCACATTTCCTTCAAGCATAGATAATAGCATAATCATCATTTCCTTTTGAAGGTTCAGGAACTCTCTAAGAAGATCCAATTGGTCGGGATCTCTACTCAACTTATTTTGCATATGCGCGAACAGATATAAGAAGCCGCCAATGGCATCCCACAAGCGGGAATGCGCCAAGGCCAATTGATTACCTTGGCAAGGTCCCTGGATGTATTCTGTGAGGGAGCAAAATACTTGTTTACCAATCTTGATCGCCTTTATGAAGTTGGTCTTTCCAGAGTCATCGATGACGTCTTTATTCGAGTAGTGCCAGTAAAAGTCCATAATTGACTCTTGGAGACGAAGCAGGTAATCAACTGTTGATATTATCAAGTTGACTGATACAGTACTATCCGATTGAGCGCGAAGGTAGTCCTGGAAGTCTATAGAGGTTTCGAGATTGCGTTATTGATTTAGAAAAATTAAATCTTTTTATTTAGTTTTGCTACTTCTGTAAGCTATTAATCAGACTTCAAATAAACTGAAATAAGTATTTCTTTTCTATATTTGAAATACTCTAAGCTTACCCAAGTTGTGACCTTCGCAGAGAAGCTGGGTGAAACGGAAGATTTTGCATGTTGAGTCAGCATCATACAGATTGGTAATGCCCTCCATATCTGAGAGGCCGACAGCTAATCCTTCGGCCTTATTGCAACGTTCGACAGTGTCAAGATCTAGGACACTGCATTGCTCCATGAGTCCACTCATACTGATGAAGAACTCGTTCAGCTTCTTCACCTTGAGGAATTCCAACATTCGACCCTGAACGTCAATGTTACCTCCAAGGAGGAGAGAGATTCCGAGTTCAATTGTCTTCTGGGCTACTGGCGTTGATTCTCCTAAAGAAATTTAATAAAATGTATTAACATAAGAACTTTTTGAACTTTCCTTCCTAACAGATATCTTTCTAGATCAAAGTGATTATCATTTAATTTTCTAATATGCTTTTAAAATTTATTGAAATACTTTAATTATATCCTGTTTTCAGCGAATTAAATAGATGCAATTTATGTATAACATTCATAACAAGAGCATGCAAAATAATACTCTATGAATTTATATGCTTCTAAAGTTAAGAAATCTCCTTTAAAACACGCGTTTAAAAAACAAAATCTTGTACTTCTGAAAAGAATATAATTGCTTTAAACTATAATTCAGTTTATAATCTCTGTTTTCAATTTTCTTTGATAAGCAGGTCTTGAATTTCGAGAAAGAACGAACTACTTGTTGATTTTATTTTCTATTCGATCACTGTAATTGGCTTAAGCCCCCTCATGAATTCGTGACTAACCTTTGCACGCAGCTAATTGTAGAAGAACCATTTCGGCGGCACCTCTTTCAGCGAGTCTTCTCTGTTCACTCAATAATTGTTGTTTCTTTTCCTCTTGTTCCTATAAAATAAAGAATATTAACAAAAGTTAATGCGAAAAACCAACATGACCCCTGCGAATGCAAGACTTTAAATACTTTTGCTCCCCTTCCTAGCTATTCTCATGTTTAAATGGATGGATTGAAATTTTTAACAAGGCTTGCTCAGAGTTACTAGTAAAAAGACTTAATAATTTAACTAAAGATTATTTTCTGAAATTAAATAAGGATTTTCGAATGAATAAAACCTCAATTTTGAGTAAAACAGTAATATCCGCAATTTTGGATTTTATCGAAATTTTGTTTTGTGAAACTACGAGGAGAAAGAATCAGTCGACCTCAAAGTATCGAAAACGCGAATAGTGCATGGTCGTTTATCCATAACGAGTAGAAAAAAAGTTGGTACTACAAAAGTAAGTACTAAAACCTTAGTAAATGTGCACACTTGGGCCAAATCTATGTGAAATGCCAACCGAGGCTTTATATTACTCGTTGATAAACAGGGATAGATCTCCACTTTGAGTAGAGAAAATTAGAGAAGATGTAGGGGAAGCATACATAGAATGAGTTTGAGATTATCATCGAATGGCAAAGGTCAATATCGAACAGCCCACAAGATTTGCTTGAGAATTTCGACTTGAGAGAATAAATTTGATTTTTAATTTTACAGCGCTTTGATGCAAATTTGCATATTTTACCGCATACAATAGTTGGTTGAAAATGGAAATATAAGTTGAAACTTTCATTATAAAGAAGCTCACCTGTTGGGAACTTCCCTCTTCGCCTTCTTCTTCAGCCTCTTCTTCTTCCTCCTCTTCATCTTCCCCGCTGCAGCTCTAAAGGAAGAAATTATACATTTAGAAAATTGTCCACTTTAAACTGCTGTAACGATTATCGTTTGAATGCAAATGAAAAAATAGTTCCAGGCCAATCCTCTTGTAACAGAACTCACACCAATAAAAATTAAAATAATTATTCCTTTTTTTATCAAATAAACGTCCTAATCTATTCGCAAATACTTGACATTCTAGCCTTGGTCAGGACATGTAGAATATGCACATTGTATCTCTTTAAGCTGCATATTCATAACTATCGTAAAAGAAGCCCCTAAAAATTGGGTGTCTAGACCCTAGAGATGAACACATGTTTTTACACCCTGTCACAATGCAATCCTATTGACTGATCGCCATATAAGCACACGCCTGATCAACATCGATGTTCACTTACGCTCATAACATTCTAAATGCAAAAGTTATACACATTCAATAATAATAAATAAATAGGGCCACACAAGGAGAGAATAGACCAACCGTAGTTACTTTTAAAGAGAAGTGATTTATTTTGCAATTTTTGTTCGATCGTGTCTAAATTCATCCAATTTACAAAATAATAGTGTAGAACTCATTCAATTCAAATCTAGCTGATTGAAATTTTCCTTGTTATCAGAAAATAAATGTATACCTTATAGATTTGATTAGGACTGAAAAATATGTGTGGCCCTAAATATGAGAAATAGAGATCAGCCGAAACGTTACCTTTGCCATAATCTGAGCATAGGCTAGATATATAGGGTCATCGGAGTCTTGCTCGTTGGCAGTGCGACAAAAGGCTTGAATCAATTGTCGGAGGGGATCCGATATATCGATTGAGCTGAGAGTAATGTCCACTGTGCTCTCTTCACTTTCATTGGCCATGGTGAGAGCCATGGTTGTCGTCGGCAGGGAAGTTGCCTCTTCAATGCCGTCGCTTGAGGCCAGCGAGTTTATCATAGATATAGTCTTCATGTTTACAGATTCTTGGAAATGTTAAAAGAAAAAGTAAATAGCTTGAAATAAGAGACTCAACATGTTTTCAAGAAAAAGAAAATAAACTGACAAAAACGGCATTTATGTGTCATTCAAAGATGCCAAAAATGTGAGGTTATAGAGTACAATAATTTATTTTTGCATATTTTCAAGTGAAAAAGTAGCCGTACTAATGAATTGACTATGCGTTTCGTCTTTACAGAGACTCGTCCTTAAATATTGAAATAGAAACATATCGTTTTTCATAAAATGTGAGGTATTTTCCTCCTGAATTCTATCATAAAAACCTATTATTTAAATAAGACGGACTTTGAGCTCACTTTCAATATGATTATCATGATGATTCGCTGAACTGTCATCGATGCTCGTCTGGTCCTCTTTACCGTCTTCCTTCGTGTCACCATCTACATCTCGGACATCATCAACTGTGAGGTCTTCGATTAACTTGACGCCAGGAGACTCCTCAAAGTTAAGCCACTCATCAACGTAGCCAGAGAGGAATACATTCACGGCTCTATGTCTCGGCAGGGCGTAGAGGGGCACCATACGGAAACATGCCATAACGGCTCTCTTCCTCTGGCTGCTTACTAATTTTTTGACGCCCGTCTTTGAAATTGGTGGAGGATGGTCGACCTAGAATTGTGGAAAGGATCATGGATTTTGCTCTCAATTAATTTATTTAGAAAGTTTATTTATTTCAATTTAAACTCGTTTGGTGAAAAATTCTCAATTATTCAGGGTTTTTTTTACAGATTTAGGAAACATAATGAGACTATTTTTGGCTAGGTGGTGACCTAGCATATTTTGATATGATGTTTCTTTTACAAAGCTAATTTTAAAACTCACAAGATATTGTCGATGCATAACCTTGGCCAGGGTAAGAATCTTATTGACCACATAGTCTCTAGTTAGGCCCGATTCTAGATTCTCAAGGCGGTTGGTTGATATTATATTTCTATCGATTTTGTCGTAGAGTAACTTTTGCCATTTCGGTCCAGTAGTATCAGCCTAAAGAGGTTTTTTAAAATAGAGTCAATATAATACATTATCTCCACTTACACTCTTCTCTTGGTCCAGAGCATACTTGAGGTATTGCTCCAGGTCAGTATCGACATCGTGCTTGAAGGAAGAATGAATATTAGTTCCAATCATTCGTATGAGGTTGGGAGGAACCCACCTGCATAAGAACCTTGCTTATTCTTTGGACCAACTCTTGTTCCCGGCCACCAAGTTGACTTAGACCTAAATTATGTTGGTTAATTCAAAGAAGCTATCTTAAATTAATAACTAACCAATAGGAAGAAGCCTTTTAGTACAGGCTAGAGTGAGACTGTTATTCCCTTCTGAGGCCTTTTGTTGCTTATCTAGTATAAATAAATATGAATTAGAATGATACCTCAAACTTTGTAAGCAAAAACTTCGTTGTGTAATCGTCTTTATTTTGTTGATCTCCTTGATTACGCTGTAAATATAGAATTTTATCCTCTGAACTAATCTTCAATCATGATGTAAAATTGGGGTTCATCGAAATTTCTATCTAGCCATGAGAAGTAGATCAGATAAGATTTGGTAAATACTACACAGTTAATTTAAGAAATAGCCTTTCGATAGTTTAAATTCTTTGAAATACAACGTTTTCATTCGAAAATATCATTTTTCATCTTACAGAAAAAGTCAAAAGTCTATTTTTTAATTAACCCTTCGTCCAGAAGTCGGGTAGAAAACCACCCGAGAAAATGTTTTTCTTAAAATAATATTTATCTATCAATTGTTATATTCACCTGGGTTACTTCTATTCCTTATGTAAGGCTTGTTTATTCATTTTTATTCATTTTTATAATTTTTTAATTTTTCGATAAGATGATATTCTATCTTGAAAACTTTGTCGCAACTATGGTAACTATGGGTGGAAAACCACCCATAGTGAAATCCAAGCCTTTCTGGATTCTGAAGTAAATAGAAATCATTCATTATACAGATTGATCATGTCCAGTGAACACCTATCTTTTGAAGCTATATCTAGAGTTCTTGTAACAGATATATACAGTGATTGTGGCTCCTCAAATTCATCAGATGATGAGGAAATTGATGAAATCATAGAAGAATTCGAATCAGATGAAGAGCCAGAAGAAATAGTTCCCCCCCATGAATAAAATTATTTCTAAGTGTGGAAACTATGAATATTCCTCTGTTCAACCTCAAGGAATAAAAACACCTGCAAGGAATATATTCTCAGCAAA
>JJOG01006549.1:0-14026 GCA_000715275.1 Gyrodactylus salaris
GTGCATCCAAAACCAGGGTAAAACAATTATCGCTACCCTGGGTGAGAGGTAATACAATTTGCAGCCAACCTATAATTAGTAACCTTTCAACCTCGACAACCCCACAGTGTGATATGCGGAAGCGAGCTCCTGGCAACCGGGGGAAAATTACTAATTATGTGCTAACTCAATAGTACAAAATAAAAGTACAAATTGCTTGGTAATTAACTAATGTAATGAGAGCCAATCAAAAACACTTTGTACACTTTTCTGACCCTATATATAAGGCATTTAACAACTTGTCAAGTATGCCCGAAATAAAGTACTTATTGTTGTATAAGGGTTGCTCTTTATTTTTTCAATGACGAATATTGACATCACTATTCAGGACTAACCTATTAGTTCAAATGATTCAACCAATAACGAGATGCCAGATCGGTATCAATAACGAGATGCCAGATCGGTATCAATAACGAGATGCCAGATCGGTATCAATAACGAGATTCCAGATCGGTATCAGATAGATTAAATCATAGTGTACATTTTTTTCTTTTTCATTTCAATTTTTATCCAATCTTATAGAATAAAGTTGATGCTCCAGTAAGATGATATTTATTATAAAATGAACCATTTTTATGAACTCTCATCAACATGATAAATGAACCAAAAGAGTTTACTTACATTCAATTGGCTGAAGATAAGGCTTCGAAGATCAACGATTGGTGAAAGGATAGACAGTAAAGTAAAAAGTATTATCTTATGAGCCCTTACACTAAGAAGTATGACATTTTAGCACCTAATAAAATATGGAGACTCATCTATGTGACAAAATTAATGATCGATTAGATCTTGTTCTAAATAAACCATTGTAGCATCTATCTACGCGTCAGAGGATTATGGCTAAATAATTATTTTAATAATCTTTATATTAACAAGCTACCGCGTCTTGGATAAAACTTAGATGAAAAATTACTAGTCTCAAAATGTATCAAATTCAAAACTTCTGTCGTCCGCTAGACCCCCTCATGCAAACCCGTAGAGAGTTAGACTCGGCCATGAAAATAAAATTCTAAGAAAATATTTTACTAAAAATAGTTGTCTGAATTGAATTAGAAGAAAATTTATAGATTTAATGATTAAATTGATTATAGATCCAGATAACAAGTTTCTCAATGATAAACGTAAAACTTGCTTTTACAGGTTACTAAAGGTGAAGATGAACGAAAAGGAGAGAAAGTGAGAGTTATATATGTCAGCGTAGGTTTTCTGACCAATGATTTTTGAGTATTGAATACTTCCGAGTGGATTACCCTTTCGGGTAATGTAAATCTCTCCACCCTAAAAGTGTTTCCCTCTTCTTAGTAGTTTTAAATATGATACATGAATACAATCACTGACACCTTTCATGATAAACTATAAATCTTATGTAACAACAGAAGGTCTGAATAGTAAATTTAGTTTGATTTTAATTAGTCCCGACTTGCTTATGTTGATTAACAGTAAAAAGTTGGAAAATAGTCTTGACAACAAATAATTTAAAATCCTATTCGAAATCTCATTAAATATTCATTCATACTTTTAATTTTTACTATATTTCAGCCCGATCCTCCAAGTCACCTTGATTTACAATGAACTAAAAAAAATAATGGAAATAATTAATATTTTATGCTTTGGATTTAAATTTCTATTTAAAAAATTTCGCATGGTAGTAAATCAATCTTTAGAAATTATTGTTACCAACCAGAGGGGATCACAGATAAGAGAAGTTGGATTGTGCTAATGAATGGAGAATGTTACCTGAAACTTTCAGGTTGAAAGCAATGAAATCTTAATTAGAGACTCTTTAAAGACCAGAACTGTTACTGCAAATTACTCGTCTGAACCTAAGAGAAGTAAAAATACAAAAATAATAATACTGTTACTGAATGAGTTGTTGAATAATAGAATCATTGAAATAAAAAACTCTATCATCAGTTTTTATGGCGTCCATCGATAGAAATTCTTCCGATGCAACCTATTTTAGACATGTAAATCTCGTCTACGCACAACATTGCAAAATGGCTTGTGACTATTCTGAAATCAATGAAAAATGATGTTTGCATACATTCTTCAACCGACACGTTTGACTTTTTGGAGAATATAAAAACACTTAATGTGAAGAAGTGAGAACTATTTTATCCCTAGATGTTTCAGTTATATTTACCTGATTTCCTTAAAGGCAATGGTGAACTTCATATTACTGCCAAAATTTCCCAAAGATTAGAGAGATTATTCAGAATTTAGTAAGTGACGGAAAAATTGAACTAGAAGGAAAATATAGTAATGGGAGGAACAGAATAAAAATTGAAGGCAAAATTAAAGTTTTAAATTAAACAATTTGTACAAATTTCGAGCACTCTCTTCAGGATTTAGATAATGCTAAAACATAGGTATGAGCGTTATTATTGGTTAGAAATTTTTTTGAAAAGACTGGCCTTCTAATTGGTCAGGGTAGAAGTTACAACAACTATCGATTCATACAAACTCTCACTTTGGCATGTAAAATCCTCTCATTCCTCAGAATTAACTAAAACGATCACAACTAAGAAAACTTCTAAGTAAATAAATAAAAGAGAAAATTATCAGAGACTTGATGATGCTAAATAATTCGATGAGCAATCTACAAAAGGAAAAAATATTGAACAATTTCGAATGTGAATTAGAAAAATTATAGCAGTTTCTAGATTCACAATAAAATTCAAATTATTTTCGCGCGCAAATTTCAAATAGCTGCATTTTCGAAACCTATTATTTTTGAGGTATAAAAGTGATATCATTCGAAAGCTCAACATTTTCTTAGTTATTTGCTGGTAGAATAATTTTAAAAGAAAATGGATTCCCGGAAATTGTTTGTCAAAGTTCCTTCACCGTGAAGAGACAGAAGAAAGAACGACAAAAAATACAGATGAGGAAGAAGCAACAAGTCATATGCTACTCCATATTCTCCTAACGTTAACATTTTTAAACAAGACCTTGTTTCTCTGCAGGTTTCTTTCTATTTTTACGAATCAGATTAAAAAGTCTTCTTGTTGAGTATGGTTTTTAACCGTATTCTGTTGAAATTTTCTTTGTTCAGACTTTCTAATCTTCTCTTAATATCTTTAGAGAACCCTTCTTTAAAGGCCATTTTCATCCAGATTTCTTGACTAGGTACTTCTTCCTCATATATTAATTTTTGTACATGCACTCATGGTTCTGAGAATCTGAGTCCTAAATAAAGTTAACTCTATAATCGAGTCAACAAGAGAGTAAAAAAAGTAAAATAATGATCATTTTGGCCCTGACAAATCATTCTATTTCTAAATCTCTTATTTATTTTTTTAAAAATGAATGACTTCAATAAAAACCTCTCTTCAACTATCTTTATGACTTCTTTTAAGGGAATAAAATTGATAAGTCCCAATTGGATTGAACACGTAAATAAATTAGGCGGAGAAATTAATTGATTATCATATTTCTAACGACACAGTTTAATTATAAAGTTATTAAGAAAAATATTAATCCCCAATTCAAGCTATGACTGCTAATGTTGAATGTGAGATTTACATGTTTCCTAATTTTTGTGATAAAGCTTGTGATGATAAATTTGTAAGCATATTATTTTTATGCAAAACCCTTATGAGAAACGCAAAAATAAAATTTAATCAAACTGAAACTTCCGGTTGTATAACTTATTTCAAAAATAGGTGAAAAGAATTCGAGATGCTTTCGTAAATTATCTCGAAGTGGTGAGTTTTGATTTATAATCTTATTTTGCAGACTGACGCGTTTGTTTGATATGCAATCATTTAATGATTACAGTTACTTGGAAGAAGTAAGAAATAAAAAACTAGATAGTTTCTTATAGAGGAAAGATTTGGCATTTGTTGAATGTTAGTATTTCTTATAAGATTTTATTGATAAATAATAACAGTACTTTTGTTGTCGGAAATTTATAGCCTCTAGATTCGCAAGGAGATTCTAGAAATTTGAGATCTGCTCAGTGTTAATTCTAGTTATAAATTGAAATACTTGTACACTCAGTGGAACCGGACATGTGATTAAAAATTAATCAACTTTTTTTTAATTTACTGTATATGGATTTTACTCTCATATTCAATAAAGTTATACAAGTAAGTCAACATGATTTTGACTAATTTTTTAGAAAAGAATAATTGACACTCGGAATTTATACAGAGTATATAAAAATATGTCTAATATATTTAAAGAGGACCGAAGGTTTTATTAATAATGAGGTAAATTAAAAAAAAGTATTCCAAAAAATTTAGTTACTTATTCAAAGAGAATTATTAAAAGCTAGAAGGAGTCATACTATATATAAAGGAAAAAAATATTCGGAGCATACACTTAACTTTGCAGGAAAATGTGATAAGAACTATAAGGAAATAGAACCAATCGTAACCAGCTCACTATTTAATATATTCATTTAGAATCGCGGAGTGATTGAGTTCATCATGTTTCTAACAACAAGAGATTCTCCATTCATTCGAAATTTTGAAGCCTTTTATTACACGGTAAAATAATAATTTTCTAATACAAGTCTCAAGACTTTTAACACAGATATGAAAATTAGACTTCTTGTGGATCCATCAAGAGAAACTCTTGATGCTTATTATATCAGAAAAAGGAGAAATGTTGAATTCGGTGTAGTTTTATTCATAGCTGACTGCTTGGCCCTGATCTTAGAGTTTCTTGAAAAAAAATACATTGTCCATCGGGATTTAAATCTTCAAAGTCTTGGAATCTTTTCAGATGGCTATGTGAGACTACTCGACTTCCGACTTGCTTCTTACAACACTGGAGTATTGAACTTTCATTGCGGTCCACTATTCTATATGGCACCTGAAATGATTATGATGGAGGTAATGTTGATTTTAAAATTATAAAACAGACATTTGATATCATAGTTCTAGTCATATTATGAAAGATCTGATAAAGTGCCAAATATTTGATTATTCATTTCATTTACAAAACATAGCATCTTCTACCTTAAAAAACAGTTTATCAATGAAAGCGCTTTTAAATTTGCTAAAATAATAATAAAGTTATCAAAAAAATTTATAATCGTAAATCAATAATCTTATCTACTATTTCAGAGATATTGGAGATCTTTGGATGTCTGGTCTGCAGGAATTACCTTGCATTTACTCTGTCTCGGTGGTTTACCCTATTCATATAGCATCACAGATGTTGAAGAATACCAAAGAAACGTTACGAATGCAGAAAAAGTAGGTTGAGTGTAAGTTAATCTTTTGAAAGATCCTTATACGAACTACACCTGAGAAAAGAGACTTGTGTGATCTGATAGAAGAAATGCTGGAAAAAGATCCGAAAAAAAGAATTGGAAGTTACTCCAAGGGTATATCAGAAATAAAAGAGCATAAATGTTTTGCTGAAACAAGTTGGAAAAAACTAGAAATGTTGCAAGTAATTTGAAGTTTTCTTTTATAAATCATATTTCAATGCTTCTTGCATGATTTCAAAGCTATCCTTATCAGTATTCAATATTTCTATCAAAGTTATATTGCAGATTTTATTCACAACCTCCTGTTTTTCGTATATTTCTGTAAAAAACAAGGCCAATGGCAAACGTTTGAAATTCTCATCGAAAAAAAAATTATGGCTCATCTGATATTTTGCTTCTTATCCTCAAAATTACATGTGCAATTACGGTCCAATCCTACTTCGAAATTTGCCACCACATCTTCCTTGCGTACCAAGTTAAATAATATAACAGGTCAAAACGTTATTTTGAGCAGATATTTATTTGGTCTGATATATTTTTAGCGTACTATTTTTCATTTGTGTGATAGGCATTTCAACCAATCAGAGCAAACTTCATCTCTGCCCCGATGTGTCATCATATACTTACTTATTTATCTTCCTTACTTTAATCGACAGTCTCAATGCCTGCTTCAGTCCTAAGGAATAATCTTTGAAAAATCTTCAAAATAACTTTGCCTTTGTTTGACTTCTGTGATAGACTGGTAGAAAAGAATAGCGATCCACTTAATTTTTTGGGGTTTACAAAAATATATTTCGATTGGATTTTTTTCTCAATAATATTCTCAAAAGACTCTTATTATGATTTATTTTAGGGTAATTATCAAAATCAAGTGGAGGG
This sequence comes from Gyrodactylus salaris, assembly GCA_000715275.1. NCBI lineage: Eukaryota > Metazoa > Platyhelminthes > Monogenea > Gyrodactylidea > Gyrodactylidae > Gyrodactylus > Gyrodactylus salaris. Next base: position 6,143 of record JJOG01006549.1, read on the forward strand.
ATAGACATTATTATTACAACCTATAGAACAATCCAGTTGAAGTTATTATGAATAAGTGGAGTTTTAATTTCCATATTAATAACAAGTGTAGATGTTGTTTATTTATCATAAACTATAGGACATACCAATATATAGTATCGTTAAAAAGAGGGAAACTCTAAATAGTTCTCATTAAAAAAGACTTTATTTTTTTATAAAAAGAGGAATGTTAATATATTTTTACATATATTTTCTCGACAACAGACCTAATTCTCTTTGTCTTTTCTTCACGCTATCTCTTGAATTTCATTTCGTTGCTCCGATGTTTTCCATATCACAGAAAATGAAATGACTGAAGAAGAGAACTAGATCCGTTGTCGAGAAAAAACTTTTGGTCTTTTTTAATAAGAATTATTTAGAGTTTCCCTCTTTTTAACGATACTATATATTGGTATGTCCTATAGTTTATGATAAATAAACAACATCTACACTTGTTATTAATATGGAAATTAAAACTCCACTTATTCATAATAACTTCAACTGGATTGTTCTATAGGTTGTAATAATAATGTCTATCCCTCCACTTGATTTTGATAATTACCCTTTATTTTAATATTCATTAATTTCTCCTTATGAATGAATGAGAAATTACATTTACATTACAAAAACTGCATTTTTTGAGAAATAAAAGCGGTCCATTAACGAAGATAAATTACTAATTTCGCCATTTTTTCTGATAACCTTCAGTCTTCGGTCTCCCATTGAGGCAATTAAAAGTTAAATGACATCAAATCCTATGTTTGCCATTCATTTTTGACGCATTCTTCAATATCCACAAGAATTTCAAATTGAATATTATTTTTGTAAACTATCTCACTTAGAATGCTCCAAAGATTTTCTATAGGGCTAAGGTCAGAACTACGAGCCTGCCACTCCATGCTAAAATGCTATTTTCATTAAAAAAAACTCCAAACTTGACTTGGAAACGTGGCTAGTTGTCTTGCTGGAAAATTATTGAGTTACTTTCATGAGCTCCAGTGAAAGACAACAAATACTCTCTCAAAATGTTCTGGCATTTTGCTATTGAGCATGCTCTTTGTGAAAATGCAGCCCAGAGCATAATTGATCCACCTTGTTGAATGACATACCATTTCTTCAGCCCAAATTACCCTCTTTTCTTTGTGTTCAGATTTAAGGTCTGTAATTTTTAAGGCTTGCACCGAAGGAAGCTCCTATCTTCGTGAAGATAATTTGAGGAGTTATTTGTAAGCTTTGTTAATTATAAACTTAGACTATTCTCACGAATAAATGTTTTGGCTTTTCCAATTTTGTATTTGATCAATTTTTCAGGCCTTGGCATTCTTGAGTTTCAATCTTGTTTCGAGATTGGTTGTATAGACCCACAGTTGTGTGGGAGCGATCAATTTTTCTCGCAATTGACCTAATGGAATGATTTTCGACCAAAAGAGCGTCTATATTCCCTTTCTCATAATTGGTCAGATGAATTTAACTGATTGAAATAACTTTAAAAAATTCTAATCGGAGATGGCTTGTCTATATAGGGAAAACCATGGAAAAATACTTTTGTTCTTAAATTTTTACACCTGAAATTAAGTGGACCACTTTTATTTCTCAAGCATTTCAGTTTTTGAATGTAATTTCTGATTCATTCATAAGGAGAAATTAATGAATATTAAAATAAATCATAATAAGATTCAGATTAAGAGAATATAACAATCTTAACTCTAATTTCGTGTTTCAATTAGTTCCGAACCCTTCTTCACCATTATAACCCCTCATGTGAACCCGAATAGAGTTAGTCTTGAGCTCAAATTTAAAAAATATCCATTTTAGAAATTATAATAGTGTTGAATGATGTGTTTATTTTAAGATTTTTTTAAATAGTAATTATTTACTTTAGAATTATCAATTTAGATTGAATCTCCATTCCTGAAAAGTAAGATAGTTTATAAGATAAATTATATGAATGAAAAGATTTTCCCGTCACGTTTTGTTGTGACCGTTTATACTCGTTTAATACTGATCTCTGATTTAAATATTTGAGTTTCGCAAAATTTCGAACTTTTATAATAATGAACTACCAAAGATATAATATTAATTGCTATAGGCTGTATGTTAAAAGATTTTAGAAAAGGATTGAAAAAAGAATCTATTTACAGTTTTGATAGCCTATTATTTATAAATTTTCATACATAGAATCTTGATATAGTTGAACTTGAAATCGAGAAAAAACTGAATATGATTATGATCTAGACATTTTGGAGCATAGGAGAAACTTTTTAAATACATATTGAAAAAATTGGAAATCACGATATATATATATATTTTCTGAATTTTATAAAGGCTAATTTAAAAATACATAATGTAGAATGAGAAAAGAGATATTAGGTCTAGAGAAAATTGAATATGAAAAGTGAATTATTTTGCAATAAAAACTTAAAACTGATTTCAGATGGTTCATCCGTGGATAGATATAAATGTAAGTTTTTGTGAGAATAAAAATCTAATATTCTCTACAAAAATACAAAAAAGTCATTGAATTCGACAAATAAGCAGTAGAAATTAATGATGGACAGCCAGGAATCTTATTAAACCTTCGACTTAGCCGTTTTCTAACGGGGAAGTAGATACTAGGTTGGTATTATGTTTAAGAGAAAACAACATGTTGCACACGATATGGCGTCACAATGATAGAATATTTTCTAATTGTTGTTTAATTCAACAATATAATCCTATCAGCTGAAAGGAAAAATATTTCCAGCTCAAATTTTCACTCGAATAAAAAAGAAAAAAAAATTTACATAATTGAATCAAATGAATATTCTGTATTGTCAAAATAAAACTTGTTGATCAGATTCCTAAGAATGGTATTTTAAAACAATTTTAAACTAAATTCATTGATTTAACTCGTAGCTAAATAAAACTTTTATACCAATTTAAAAATCAACAAACTTTATGGTGTTGGAAATATTTTAATAATGAATACTCAGACTAACAAGTATGAAAATATTTACTGCGATTCTCTGTGATTTTCAACTCATATCGAAGTGGAATTTTTTATGTTACCAGCCTAGTAGATATTTATAAATGATAATCTTTATTATTTCCCGCTGCAGGTGGATCTTCGCTATCCGCTGATAGTCGTAGACGTAAGATTTTTCTAAGAAATTTTGGAGCATAGGAGAATCTTCTTTGAATACTTTCAAAAAATTTAAATCCAGATATTTTTTCGTATTTCTAAATTTAAATAAGGTTAAATTAAAAATACATAATGTAGAATGGGTCAAAATATTATTTTGCAAAAGAATTTAAAAAAATAATTTAAGATGTTTCATCCATGGATAAATATAAATGTAAGTTTCTCTACATAAATACGAAAAAGTTATTTTGATTTGAAGATTATTTTGAAATTAGTGGTTAGAAAGTCTAAAAAGGATAAAAGGCAAAAAATTATAAAGAGCTTTCGAAGAATAATTGTCTAACGGAAAAGTAGATAATAATGAATAAATGATAATCGCTATGCTTTTCAGCAGGTGGATCCGCTGATAGTCGAAGACGTAAGCTTTTTCTCACTATTAGGAGCTATCCCACCTTAGTTTTGGCTTATTGAATATCAACAGAAATCTTCGACAATGACTCATCGTTCATGAAAGCCTTAATATTGTACTTTAAAAACTCTTCAAAAGATATCTCAATTCGAATCTTCGTAGTGTAAAGGTTCTACTTTAGGTTGATAGATAGTGTTTGAAAGATGTTTGCCATCTGAATTAGTATAACTTCGAAAAACGTACTCAAGATTATAGATTCGAATCTATTTTTATTCAAGTCTAACTCGAAGCATTGAGCAGTTTTCATTAGGAATCGTTGAGAAGCGCAACATGAGTAAAGCAGATAAGAGGTAATATTTTTTTTTTAACAAGGTGCTTCCCATCTTTTCAAAGTGCAGATGCATAACTCCTATTTTGCTCTCCCCTATTCACGTCAAGCTCATAAATATTTTCTCTGCATATTGTCCTATCAAACGTGTATTTATAATACTACAGTGACGAGCATAATTATTCAACCCTCTCTAAAGAAATATATTTTTTGAAACCTCCCCAGGTTAGGCTGTCCTCGGAAATTATCCAAAAGAATCAGTAGAAGAGTGATAAGTTACCACTGATAGAATTTGTGAGCATGGACCCAAAAATAACACGAGAGGATTTGCAAAAAGAAGTTAAATGTTTCCCTATCTATTATCGCAAGACATTGAAGTTCTCGGATTTCTAGGAGAGTTCCGCTCCTTCGTACTCAGAATATTAAGAACAGACTCAATTTCGCAAAAACTCACTCAAATGATTCACCTCAGGATTTGAAGAAAGATTTTTAGTCTGAAGAAACAAAAATATAACTTTTTGGCTTGAATTCTACTCGTCGAGTTTGGAGAAAGAATAATGAAACCCTGAATCCAAAAAAATATAATACCTGCAGTTAAACACGGCAGTGGTCATGCTATGGTGCTGTTTCTCAGCACCTGGAACAGAAAAACTTGAAGAAATTTTAGAAGAAAATCTAAGCTCTTCATCTGTTGACATTGGAAGAGATTAAATTTTCCAGCAAGATAACGATCCCAAGAAAAAATCTCAAAAGAACGAAGGAATGGTTTCAATTGAAAAATATTAACGTTCTAGATTGACCATGTCAATCACCTGATTTAAACCTGATTCAAAAAGAGCACCAAGAAATATCAGAAAATTCGAAAAATGTGCATGCATAGAAGAATGGAAAAACATTTCTAACACAGTCTGCTCAAACCCCGAAGAAAAATTATAGAAGACGATTAATAGAGTTCATCAAAAACAAGGGTCATAGTACCAAGTATTGAAAAAAGAATTGTATTTTTTCTTAGTTGACGGTTAATTATAGTAATTATAAAGGAGTGGTGCACATTTTTCAATTGACTGTACTCCAATTTGTAATATGCTTTATAATTAGAGGTTGATTAATAAATATTATTTGGAGAGAATATATCTTTAACTCGAAAGATAAATATTTTAATTAAATACACTTTTTCAAATAATTTTTGCATCTTTTTGAAAGGAATTTGCACTTTACTGATAGCCCTACTTATGAAATTGATGAAATCTTTTAATCAATCTGCAATTAATACTTGAATTTTACTACGATAATGAACTAGAAATTTGATTCACACTAGAATTGAGCAAATTAGTTGAAAAAAATCTAAAAATAAATAAATTTTTAGAGGGGGTTGAATACTTGTGAACTAGAGGGGTTTCCTTAAATTTTTAAGACATATTTTCGAATTATTTCATTATTCTATCAAAACCTGATTTTCAAAATATATTTCAAGGCAATCGGGTAAGAAAAATACCTTCTAAGTTAAACACAGAACAACATAAAGACATTTTTTCAAAAATTTGACTAGAATTATTGTACTGTATTAATAAGTATATTAATAAGTCATATTCTAAAATGGAGTGCTTGATAGCTCAAGTTACTTTTATTTTAAAAGATTTGATGAGGTTTAATAAAGCTGAAGTATATTATTTTTAAAAGAATAGATTTTCTGTTTTGTTGAGAATGCCCAGTATTAAGTTTTTTATTTGATAAAAAAAATTGTTATTCATCCACCGGGGAATTGTATAATTATAATAGGGATTTGCAACAATACGTTTCGAGGATGGGTTGATTATTCTATTTTTCAGTTGTCTTTTGAAAATTGATAAACATTTTGGTCCTCCCAGAACTTTATCCCAATCTTCGTTAATATCATTAAAAGTAATATTGACATACATCAACATGGCCTTAATATGCTTTTTATTGAGTAGAGGTGTCCGTCTCGTGACAAGAAAACAAATTGTTCTTTCAGTGTACGAGAGTTGGTTGATAGAGAAACAAAATTCTATTTGAAATCAAGCATGAGATCATATTTTAAGCCTCCTATTTCCTTATCTTTGAACGCTTCCATTTTCGAATAAACGCGCCATCTGTTGAATTTTTTTGAGTAGCAATATATTTGCAATCCCTCTATAATCCTCACTTCTTGTTAATGTCTCAATTCTGCAAAGAGCTGTTCTGACTTGCCCATGATTGCAAAATTTACTGAGTAGAATAAGATTGGATTTAACCAAGTATAAATTATTAAAAAGCTTAATTTTATTGGACTGAGTTTTGTGCGAAAATACTATTATTAATCGGTTCAACCTTTCTTTAAAATATTAGATTTATTTCCGCCAGACAATTTTTTGAAGCGCTCAAATACTCATTGAGTCATGACTAGGGCTACCAGAAATATGTATATTTTCAGTTCAAAATATGTAAAATATATTTCAAAATATGTACTTATCCAAAATGAGTAATCGATTGTACGTATTGTAATATAGGTTATTATAAATAATTAAATATTCTAATTTAAGAGAATATGATGCTTTGATTTCTCTGTTGTGAATAATTTATCGTAGCCAATATAAGCAGACATTGGCGAAAAAATTCTTTGACATATCGACTTATTTTTGTAAATGTAAAAGAAAACAAACCTCCGATGATAAACGCTGTGAATGGCGTTGTCTTATTGTCTAATGACTTGTTGCACTTACACACATTAGGTCCTACACATTTTGTTGCCCATAATTTTTCATAACAAGCCCTATGTGCTAGTAAAGATTATCTAATCTTAGTAGTTAAAAGCGTCCAATTCGACCGAAAAATAATCGATACAAATATTAACAGAAATACAACCCCAGAAATACAATAATACGCAACATGCTAAGTAACAAAACTTCAAATTAATTAGAATAAAAGTTTAAAAATGTTCGCTAATCTCAATGCAATGTTGTAGTCAACAAAAAGAATTACAATACTTTCCGCATTTAAAGAGCTATTCAAGTGAGATAATAACTATTTTATAAAGGGAATGCAAATTCACTAAAAGGAGAAGTCCCAAATGAAAAAAATCCAACTTTGTTTAGTTAGATATCATAAAAAAATCACCGAGCACTAATTCAGATAATATTTTAAGACAGGGAAGATATATATCAATTAAGCCTCCAATTTTTCTTCAGCAAGTGCATCCGGTAATGCTTATAGAGGTGAGTTAATCATTTAAATAACAACTTACCTCTATTTTTATATGCAAACCGGTAGCGTTTATAATTATTAGGTTGTTCAGAAAGAAATTTCGTATTTTGAGTGGAATCTAAATAGCCATATTTCTAAATTAAATTATTAAACAATAATGAAAATGGTTTAATTCTGTTTCAAAAGTACTCTTCAATCTACTAGAAAGATATTTCATCCCATTAATCCAAAATTCTGAGTTCTTTGAGCTGCTACCCAAGTTTAAACCTCTTTTCTTGTTTATACCAATAAGATGATTCTGCATATGTTGGAAAAGATAATCCAGTGATTTCACATGAGTATGAATGGTACTCAATGAAGAATTGAGCTCTGTTGATATTTCGCGAAGAGTGATCCTTGGTTTTTTGTTATCTTCTTATCCAATTTGCCGTCAATTTGAGCCAAACTTTTCCAGATTTTGAATGCTAAAATCTCATTTCCAGAATCTGTTGAACCGTCGTTGAGTGGCGTTTAAAGAAATTTCAACCAAAATAACATTTCACTTGACGCGTTACTTTTCATCTTGTCATTTTTAACGATGGAGATTATTTCATGGAACTTTTATAGCATTATAATGTGGGGAAAAAACTTTTGGTTACATTTTCTCATGAAATAAAGGGTCAAATTTCACATTGTAACAAGGTTTAAAAAAAACGACTTACGATTGAAAAAACCTAACCTCTGAAGGAATTAATAAGGAAATTTATATGAAGAAAATAAATATTTCAACCGAAATCACCAGTTCCTCAATCGGAACTTAAACTTCAA
>JJOG01006550.1:0-45966 GCA_000715275.1 Gyrodactylus salaris
CAAGAAACCGATTGCAACCGGAAGAAACTGTTTAACCCTTCAAGCCCCGGTGTGGCTTCTGAGCAACATTGACTTTTCGTATTGTTATTCATATATCCAAGGTCGTAAAATACATCAAGTCGCATCATTTTGAAGAAGAGTTTGTAGGCTTTCTGATTATATATATTTGAGGTTATTCAGTCATTTATTTCAAAAAAATATATTGGCCGTCGAATTTTGAAAAATTCTGAAAACACCTAGCAATATATTTTGTAATTTTGAGTTTTACTATTTTCCTAATCTTACGTTGTAGAAGACTTAAAGTTTGCACAAGTATGTAACTGTGTTTGAATAAGAAGTAACAAGACATAATTATTCTATTTTATTGACTGTATTCTATTGAAGGAGGCAAAAGACCTCATTTATCTTCAAAGAAACCGAACTAAATATTTTAGGAAAAATTCTCATAACCGAAAAGTTATTGAAATTTAATTTTTAGACTAGTTAACTTTGAATTTTAAAGTTAAAGGGTTAAAGAATATTTTTCTGCTAATTTCTACCTGTCTCCAAATAAAGGGTCCGGGTGAAACCGCCATTTTTTGAGAAAAATACACGAGGAAAAGCTATAGAAAACTTGCTTAGCAACGGGTATACAGAATAAGAGTTGGCTGCGAATAAAAGGGAGTGAAAAGGAGAGTAATTTTGTTTCTATTAACTCAACAAAAGTTGACTACAAAGACAAAGGAGTTATATAAACTGTTAGATGATACATGACCACTAAATTTAGTTAAATATGCATGCAGTGTGTATCGAATTTCCTGTCGTCAAGAGGACATGGAAGAAGCTGAATGTCTCAAATTTCATAATAAACTCTCAAGACTCTGATGAAATGAGAGAGAAAATGAAAAAAAATCGACTATTACTTTCGAGTAGTAGTTTTAATTCATTCATTTTTCTCAAAGCAAGTCTATTCCAAGTTTCGATCATCATGTCAGAAGATGGAAATATTATAAGAACCAAAGACAACCACCAAGGGTATATAACACCAAAAGAATTATACAGACTACTAAACTGGAAGCAACTAGATGACCTGGATAACGACTGCGACCTTTACGAGGGTCCACATCATAAGCGTTTCAATGAGTATATTTTTAGTGATTCTTATAATAAGGTCCTCTTAGTGGATGCCCGCTATCCGTATGAATACTTTGGAGGGCACATTAAAGGGGCTCTGAACATCTTTTATTGGCCAACGTTGAAGGAATATCTCTTTGGGAGGATGAATCGGATGTCTGAGGAGTCTCGTAGGGACCTTACAATAGTGATTTATTGTGAATTCTCTTCAAAGCGTGCCCCCGGCATTTACGACAAGGTTCGCAATGAAGATAGGAGGCTGAATGAATACCCAGAGCTCTCCTATCCAAAGTTGTACCTCCTCCAGGGGGGGTATTCTGGTTTTCATGCACAATTTTCTTATAACAAAATCTTTTTCGAAAGCTACCACCTGTGCAACGACGATGAGACTTGTCGTTGGAATGATTACATCAAGATGAAGGACCATCCAAAGCAATCAAAGGACTGGCAGCGTCTGTGTCAAGGTTACGTCAGCCCCAGTGTTAGAGGGGATAGTCCCTGTCATTTCTTGAATTGACAATGAAGCAGCTCCAAAAACACTCAAAGACAGCATTTATAAAGACCAATTTTTAATATTGATTTTTCTGATTAGAACAAAAAAAAACTGATTAAAAGACTGAAAAAAACACAAAATCTTTGATTATTTCATTTTGTATAATTAATTTTTGAATGAAATGTGTTTTTGAAATCAATTCTATTGTACAGTTTTCTTCGACAGAGGGTGGCCCAAGGTTTTGAGTTGTGTAATTGACAAAGAACGAAGTAATCTTTTTATAAATAGACATAAGTTACATCAAGTTTCTCGTGATAACATCGTAAAAGATTTAATTACTCAACGACTATGTGCAACGTTCAAGGTTTTGAAAATCAGATTACTATCGATTGTAAAATCAAAAGATCTTGACTTGATAATAACATTTGACACGCAATAATCAAGCACCCAATATTGTCAAGAGAGTATAGAGAGTTCAATTCTTATCGAAATAACAAAATCGTTCTTACGACGAAATGCAAGCGGTCAAAGGAAGACCACGTCTTTCTGTTGGTAAATTCGAAGCGATTGCAAGCAACAAGGGTTTAAAGAAGAGCACCCTCCAAGACAGCAGTACTGGGACAATAAAGAAGACCCTGTCTGTCGATCGAAGCTGTGGAGTTACGAGTAAAGGGGGGAGGATTAATTATGAGAATGATATATTTGTAATTCCCGTGCATAGGGTGGTCACAAGGTCCACTAACGTCATCAAGGATATCGATGCAATGAGCAGCATCTTGGGTAGTGATGATGATGTATCAGAGAATCACACCCTTCGACTGCCGAGGCCGAAGCAGAAGCTATTGGATATACCAAAACTCCAATTGGACAGCATAGACGTGTCACAGATAACAAAGTCAAAGAGTTCAAATGACGAGGGCGTAGTGTCGGACCATGACGAAAGTGAGAACCCGGGAATGAGCAGCCTAGGCCCAACCCCTTATGTTAGACCTGAAGTCAACAAGATTCTAGGAGAGATGCACAAGCCCGTTGACATTAAGAACTTGAAGATTAAAATCCAAGCTTGCACAACATCTTCTGAGAGTTCTTCAGAAGATGACGGCAATGAAAGTAGTCGGAGGTCCATGGAGAACCTTAGACCTTCAAAGCTCTTTCCCAAGAGACAAGCCAAGATTAAGAGGTGTGCATCGGAAGATCGCCTTTTAGAGCCTAACGAGAAACCGATATTCAGAAAGAGTGTCAATCAACTACAACAGAGACGTATGTCGACCCCAGTCAAGAGGTTGGCAGCTGAGGAAGAGGGCCCAGATCACGAGGTCGTCTGTCCACATTGCAAGTTCCGATGGAATCTAAACCAGGATGTAGAAGCCAAGAAGAGCCTGGATTATTTCAAGAGACGCTTGGACATGTGTCGTGGGCAAAATGGGACATTTAGAAACTACTCGAATAATACGACAATTAAACCGAAAAGTAATCCCTATATTAACTTCTCAACCTGTCTCAAGTGCAACCAAAAGAACCCAGAAATGGTCAAGAGTGAAGTGACAATAAACGGAAATTCGTTTACCCTACAAAGGGGTGGGATGGAGAAAAAGTTTCAAGAGAACGGTACAACGTGTGATTACAGCCAAAATTACAGCAATGCTGTGAACTATTGCAACAGTCAATGTCCTCATCAAGTAATGAACCAACAGGCCTTCGCTCATCAGACTGAGAATCTATTTGACTTGACTAATAGGTACATTTCAAATAATCCCATCTTCAACACACTTCCAGCTACGAGAAATTCAATGTCGACATCCACAACAAATCTCTTAACGACACCCACAAATATTCCTTCAACAGCGTATAATCTCTACAATCCTACAATGAAGTTGTACACACCATTCACTTCTATGAATCCTTGGAGTACGCTACGATTAAATAATAGAGGTTATAATTCAACGAATAATGCGAATTACACTGATAATTGCAACGATAAGACGAACGCTTACGCCAACCAAAAGAGGAGTCATTACTTTTGGGGACAATTTTGACGCAGGGTGGATATATTTTTACAATGTGATATTTTTTGAACTGATATATATTTAGAACTATGATTATTTTTAATTTCATGAATAAACTTGAACTATTTCATTTGAACAGTGGAGGCTTATTCGCTAAACTAAACCTCTTTTGAGTAAATAAAAGCTGTATGCACTCGTGAAAAGTGTTATTTAATTAAAAAGAGTGTCAACAATAGATCTATTTGAGTGTAAATAAAAAATATGTATAATGTAATTTTTCTATAAATAGCATTGCTACTTGTGAGTAGGTTGATAAATTTGAAAAAAAGTTATTTTATAAATGAACTGAAAGAAAAACTCGCAGAAATCTAATAATAAGCATAACTCACTAAGAGAATTGAATGACGGATGAGTGGATTTTCATTTAACGCGAACGATTTAGGCAGAGGAAGGCTTACACTGTAAGGAGGGAATTTAATCATATCTAAGTATAGCTCATTCTAGACAAATTACAATAAGATTTCTTTATAATTACTTCATTGAGGCAACAGATTGTACTGAAATAGCCCATTTAAGTGATAGAAGCTCGAATTGAAGTCAATCTTGTGTAGTAACATGGAATTTTTAAATTTTGATTATCAAATGATACGACTATGCTTAAACAAAATTTAACAAAACATTCTAAAAAACAGTTGTTGTTTTTCACGTCAGAGGACTTAAATCGTAAACTTAATCACCTTTTACAATGAACGACCCTAGCGATGATTTTATCAAAACCACTGCTGATGGACGAATCCTAAAGATAAACGTGGACTACACTGCAGCTGTTGAAGAATTGCTTATCAAAACGCAAGCCTTGGTCGAAGCAAATCAAATAGAAAAGGCTATCGAAGATATTCTAGTTCTCGAGAAGAAGACTCGTCTAGAATCAGACGCCATCCAAACAGGCCGTCTCCTTGAAGAACTAATGCGCGTCATTGGTCATCGCAAAGACTGGACCTTAATGACCGAATACCTCGTGACAATGACGAAAAAGCGTGGCCAACTGAAGCAATCTGTCGTTAAAATGGTTCAAAAGGCCATCTCCTTCCTCGACACTCCTGCCATCCAAAAGACTGACGTCATCTCATTGATTAAGACCCTCCGTCAAGTCACAGAGGGAAAAATTTACGTCGAATTGGAGCGTGCACGTCTCACAAAACGTCTCTCCCTAATGCTCGAAGAGGAGAAGAACATAGATGAAGCCTGCAAGGTCCTCTTGGACATCCAAGTGGAAACCCTCGGCTCTATGAAGAAGGAGGAAAAGTTTGACTACATTCTGGAACAAATGCGACTGTGCCTAGCCAAGGGCGATTACGTCCAAACTCAAATCCTGAGCGCCAAGATTTCACGCAAAGTCTTTGAGAACACAGAGGAGAGTCCAGACGTTGATGTGTTGAAGTTGAGGTTCTTCAAGCTCATGCTCGAAATGGAACTGCACGAGGAGAATTATTTGAATATCAGCAGAAACTGCTGGGACATGTACGAATGCAAGGCTTTGGATGAGGGCATGAAGAGAGACGCTATGAAGCAGGTCATTATTTACCTCTTGTTGGCCAAGTTTACCAATGAAAAGAACGACTTGATGCATAGAAGAAAAGAGATTCGTCTTTTGGAAGAGGATGGCATGAAGATTTACCTTGAAATGCTGACCATTTTCACTACAAAAGAGATTATTAACGCTGCTGATTTCTCCAGCAAGTTTATGGTTCAATTTAGAAAGGACACATCAGAGAGCAAAATTGCAAAAATCCTACCTGAGAAGCTGGATGAGATTGTCAAATCAAGGATTATTGAACACAATATTATGGTCATTGCCGGCTACTATACACAGATTAGATTCAAGCGTATGGCCGAGCTAATCAACCAGACTGAAGAGGTTAGTTTAATTTTTATTTGTTTAAAAATCAAAAATATAATTTAATACAACTTTAGGTGACCGAGGATTACCTCTCAAAGTTGGTCATTGACAAGACAATAATTGCAAAAATAGATCGCCTCAATTCGGTTGTGCATTTCACTCCAAAGATGCGCCCCGTTGATGTTCTCAATGCGTGGGGTGATAATATTTCTACTGTCATTAATTTGATCAGCAAGTCCACTCATTTGATCAACAAGGAACGAATGATTCATGCTATTTAAGAAATTTCTACAATAAATATCAATATTTATATTCATCTTATTTCATATCCAACAAAAGAGAATCTTAATTAATCGTATTAATTATTTTCAATTTAAAAAATACTGTTCTCAATTTCTCTATGCAACTAGTTGAGTCAAGAATCTTTGGATAAAAAGTTAAGTCAGAATATTATCTAAAATGGGTTCTATTCATGCTTGAAGTATGATACATTAGCAGTTCAGTTACACAATAAATTTATAGTGACACAATTTAAATGCTTGTTTAAAACAAAGATTGAGCAAATGAAATATTTTCCTTCTTTGTTCAGGCTTCATTTTTGTGTCCATTCAAATGGCATTTAAGTTCCCTGTGGCGTTTATCATCAAGCAAGATGACCCAGAGCTAAAGGATGAACACCAACAACTCATGCAGGCCCTTTTCGAGATGCACGTTGATGTTTTTGAGACTCACGGCAACAGTATGGACATGAAGGTCAATGATGTAGCCTTCATTCTCAATGGTACAGCGCTCATGTGCACTCCTACCAAGAGTAATACACTCAATTCTGTACGTTTATTCATTATCCTCTTGATTTTAATTTCTATCTGCATTTTTATCCTTTTGACTTTTACCACATTAAGCCGTTGCATTAAAACAAAACCTTTTCTTTACTCTGGATATTATCCGGTGGATAATCATTCATCAAGTACGAACTTTTTTATCTCAATTTTAGTCAAATATCGATTTATTGTAATTTACTAATAATGAATCATGTTTTTCTTCAAGTGAAATTTGAGACTTTTTTTCATTATTTATTACTTTGATAACTGCTACATTCTAAATATTGATTTTTATTCGTTCAATTTTACCAAAAATATTAATAATATCATTGCAATAAAACAAAAGTTTATTAGTGGTGCCAATTTTTGGACAAAAAATCAACACTAAATCAAGATAAAATCCTGTCAGATTTAAAGAATTAAAGTTTACAAAACCTTTTCTTAAGATAAATCTCATGAGAAGTGCCCTAAAAACTCACGTCTCAATACGAATAGCTGAGTTGAACGTTGAAGGGGCCAAATTAAAGGGTGGCGACGTCCTCTTCACAGGTCAAGAGATAGTAGTGGGACTGACCGACGACACCAACTTGGCTGGAGCCCAAGCGGTTGCAAAGACCTTTCCCGAATACTCCACCTACTCGATTCACGTCCGGTCTCCATTCACCTCCCTCAGACAGGTCATGTCAGTCATTGGGAACAATGTGCTGGCGGTTTGTAATGATCCCATCTCCAAAAAGATTATGCAAGACTTTGGTCAGTCGTCCTCGTGCACCTACAAAGTTCTCCAGCTGCCAGAAAAGACTGCGGTGGACGCGTTATATTGCAACTTTTGCCTGCTCACCCATAGCCCGAATGTCATCAAGGAGAGCAGTGTGACGTTTGAGTCTAAAATCGACTATCGCCGCTTCAATGTTCAGTGTGAGAAGCATCTCAAGAGGAATCAATATCTCACAGATCGAGTACTCTTTGTGTGTCCGGCTGGGTCGCAGATGAATATTGCCTCCACTATGCCTTGAAATCTCTTGCCTCTAAATGACCGTACAAATCAAAAATAATTAGCTTTTTACGTTATATTGACCTGATATTTGTTTTTTTTTCTCCTTATTTTTTTCGCAAGTTTGTTAATGAACATGGAACTGTAAAAATAAAAAAATTGTTATTCTCTTCGCTTATAAAATGTCTCTTTCCTCCCGATTAATAATTTGATATGAATGAAATTTGTAAAAACTAATTCGAGTTTCAAAAGTCTTTTCATAGATTAAACTTTAATCATAGAAGTGACAAACAAGATTTTTAGGCTTGATAATTCTATAGAAACCCTAGTATTGAATGACATTTGTAGGAAATACAAATTCAGATATTCCTGAGAATTTTAAACGATTTAATTAGAATAATCTCATCAGTCAAAATGATCAGTGAAAAATGTATATTTTCATCCTTGAAATGCTGAATTTTAATTTTCAGATTTTACTTGGTTAATAAAAAATTCTAGAATCTCACTAAAAGGTTGAAAAATGTTATTTAATGAAGAAGAAAAAACACTCAATGAGACATTAATACAAGTTTAATTCGTTAAAAAATTCTAGGTAATTAATTTGATATTTCTGTTACTTTTGTTTTTTTATAATTCACGTTTCTATATATTTTTTTATAATAGAACGTTTAATTGTTTAGGGTTTTACAATGTTAATTTTTGCTCGTTGAAGAGTATGTGTATGTTTACGGCCGGCCATAGTTTTGAGCAAATTTGTTTTCATGGTAGTATTATTTTTGAAAAATATCGGTTATCGTTTTAAACTTTATTATTATTGAAATAAATTGAGTAGAAGGATTATTCTTTGGTTATCATTGATAACTAATGGAAAACTTCAAAGACGAGAAAGATGAAAGCTAGAGAATCAACTTGAGCTAGGCAACTCACATAAATAGTTTTTTTGAATTTTGTAAACAGAATTTGGACGAGTTAATACAATCGGAAACAGATTGGCTGTAGTGAATGAGAATTTTGCCTTGAATAGAAATTCTAGAAAGATATCTAAACAATGTCACTGGAAATAGAACAGACCTGATTGCAGATTGTGTGGTAATAAGTGGTGTGGTTTTAAAATTCAATTAATTGACAAATTTCACTTGAAGAAACAAACACTGAATTTTGTTTTTGTCTTATTAAATTGTTTATAACTAATAATAATTACAAATCTCAAGTCGTGAATACTAGACATGGCTCACGGTAATGATATCATCCACAACAACCACTACCACAAGCATTGGCAACGCCTGGTCCGCACCTGGTTCAATCAACCAGCCCGTAAACTCCGTCGTCAGACTACACGTAAAGCCAAGGCAGCCAGGATCGCTCCAAGACCAGTCAAAGGCCCATTGAAGCCAATCGTCAACTGCCCTACCTTCAGGTACAACATGAAAGTCCGAGAGGGCCGCGGTTTCTCCCTCCTCGAACTCAAGAAGGCAGGCATCAACAGGAAATACGCCAAGACTATCGGCATTTCAGTTGACCATCGTCGTCGCAACATGTCCAAGAGGAACCTAGAGAGGAACGTTACCCGCCTCAAGCAATACAACACTAAACTTGTCGTATTGCCAATGCACAAGAAGAGCGAGGCCAAGAAACTCCTTCAACTCAAGGAAACTTTCAAGCCTGTCTACCAAAGTAGCACACGTGTTGGACCACATGTGATTACCCCAGAGGAGAAGGCCTACCAGGCTTTCCACTCAATGAGACAACTTAGAGCTCAGAAGCAACTCGTTGGAAAGAGACATCGTTTGAGGAATGTAAAAGATGATTAAATCAAATATATTCTTTTTCCGTAAAAACTAATAATTTGGTCTGTTCATTGATAGGAAAAATAGTAGTTTTAGAATTTATTGATGTAGCTTAGCTTTCCTTCATAATCTGGTGTCATTTCGTTCAAGTAATCTTTATGAATCTGATCTTGTTTAGTAAATAGATCCGGAAATGTCTCCTGCAGCATAAAAGGCTTTAGCCACAGAACCAAGCTAGTTAATCCAGGTCTGTACTTTGAAAAATTGTGATAGAAAAGGATGCCATCGAGCTAGAAAAAATTGTTCATTATAAAGAGGATCAAATTTCATAAAATTAAGAGTAACTCACTAGAAGATCAGGCGAAGTGGAAAAGTAGTTGAGCATCGTCTTCTCGGCGCATTCGAAAGAGGGAAGTATTGTGATTGAGTATTTTTCTGTTTCCATCTCTAAGCTGTCGCGATGAAAGTTCAGCCATTCATTTCGAACGACAATCTTTAAATTTGAAGGTAATTCAGAAAATGTATCTTTAAGTCATCCTAAAAATGAGCGATTTCTACTGAAAAGTAAAATTCGTTGAGAAATTATTTTCTAGGCTTAGAGCTGGCCTTGAAGTGTCTGGATTTCTGGTTAAATAAGCCTTTTTTTCTTTATAATAAGCCTCTCTCAAACTTGTGCAGAGAAAATAAAATTCCGGTCAGACATACATTTTCTTCGCAATAATCTGTCTCTTTAAAATAGAGCAAATCCAAGACCCACAGCTTTCTCTGGGCCCTTTGAGAGGGATCGATTTCCATGCCTTCTTTGGGATCCTTCTCCAAGATGCAATCCATAATTGTATCATAACGGATATTGTCATCAACGTTTCCACCGGGTATTTGCAACTGAAAATTATCAACAACCTTGTTTCTCTTGTTGACAATGAAGGTGGACCCTTCTGAAGTGCACAGCAACACATGTAGACCTTTGGGACAGGGTTTAAAGAGGAAATCTTGATGAAAAGTGTCAGAGACTTCTCGCAGCCAATTGGCTATCATTATAAGGGAGGATTTGTCCCAACTCTTGTTCCTCTTTTCATCACTAGAGCTGGTTATGTCACGGAGTCTGTCTAGGATACGATCGCGCTTCTTTTGCGTCATCTGGTTCAGCAATTCTCGGGACTGTTGTCGCTTTTGTTCGAGCTTCCCCGACGATTTGTAGAGACTTTCGTGGGCATTTTTACTCTTTTGGTCCTTGCCATCGATTTCGAAAGCTCCAAGAATGTCGGAGACAAAGTTTATATCAGACATTTAGTAGGATTTCAGTAAGAAATTATTCTTATACCATAATTGATGATTTGAAAGTGAAATTTTGTGAAACTCTCGAAGCTTTCTTTCGTTATTTGTTTAAATTTCTGTTTTAAAATAATTCAAATTTGAGTATTCAAATTTTGAGTGTATTTTTGGTCCTTCACGAGACTAATTTCTATAAAATATAATTTAAATAATTCTACCTTTCAAGATTAAATTAAATTTAGTAAATTTTGCTCCTACAGGTTTTGTCAATAATAAATATACTTTAGTAATTAGGTAAAAGTAATAATGCTGATAATACTACTTAAAAGTACTAAGAAAAAGGACAACAAAAATATCGAAATTTATAATAAAATGTAGAAAAATAAATAATATTGATCAAAGTTAGATCAACAGAGGTCCTAAGAAATCTCTTTATGTGCAACATACATCAAAACGTTTCCTTTAAAGTCTTGACAAATGTTATTGTCATTGATGATGGCAATCCTGTCATTCCACGCTTGACTTTCATTTTCATTAAACTTTCTAACAGATGAAATGATTCTCTTGGCGGAGCTGTGAACCCAAGGTGAAAACCTGCCATCCCTGATAGACATGAGCTCATCCATCTTTCGAGAGGGAAAGCCTTGCACATTGGAAAAGTCCTCTAATGGCTCTTGGTAGACGAGTTCTGCTTGTTCTACTTTTTCAGGGATCTCTAATATAATCTTTTTAGAATTACTCTTGCCCGAGTGATTCTCCAGCTGCACACCGTGTTTTTCAAATGCATTCATAAGGCAATCCCGAGTCTCTTCGGAATTGGCCGTCATTAGGCAGTAGTGGGAAATGTTGCCATTACTACAGATCTGCAACAACATTGACCTAACGTTGTTACCCTCGTCTAGGGCCCTAATACCGCTATGCGCCTTGTCAATGTCCTTGTACGCGAGGCATGTGATTTTCTTCTCGTTCAAGTTGAAAAGTTCAATCTCCTCATCGTCTTCAGTGATGTTCACAAAGATTTCCTCAAGAGAGACTCGGGAAATGGTTTCTTCAACTTCTTCAGGAATGTCCTCCGGGAAGGCGAGGCTGGTGTGCATATCGTAGTTCCTAACAAAGACCATTCGATCCTTATCGAAGCGATCCCTGATCTTGTCGTAGTCAATGTCGATGACAGAACGATTAGTGTAGATCCACAGCTTTTCATAGCAATCCCTGGCACTCTCGGGGTCCATAAAGAGGACCCTATCGCATTTCACACGACCCGCAAAGGTCTCATCGGTGAGAATGACTAGAGTCGATTTGTTTACCACGAAAAAATCCCTAATAAAGTCTAATTTCAGGTCTAAAAGGCGTTTCTTGTGCGACTTGTGGTACTTGAAGATGATCCGAGTCTCTAGAATGCGTAGGAAACCGTTTTTCTTCTTATCCAAGTCTTTAGTTTTGCCAAAGTAATCTTCCAAATAGGCCTCCTTTAGATTATTCTCGTCGTCATCAAAGTGGGTGACTGGAAGGAAATCTGCGTTCCTCTTGAAAAGAATGATTTCACTCTCTCGTTTGCTGATCTCTTGATTATTCAGACCAGCTACCATATTCTAATGATATTTGGGGCACGACGAAAAGTAATCATATCTATTTATTGTTATTATATAATCACACTTTATCATTAGTGTCTGTAAACTTATTCATTCTCTTCAAATTCATTGATAAAAAACAGGTTTTCACAATACACACACAGACAGAGATCGCGTGTATACTTTATTCATTGAGAAATTTTCTCTCTCCTCTCTCATTGGCTGAGATGGAGAGACCAATGAGAAGGAAGCAACAGTTTAGAATAAATTTTTGATTAATATTTAATATAATTTCTAATGATTTACAGTTTTATTTTAAAAAGAATGTTAACAACGAAAAAAGCCTTGATATTCATCACCCTCTCAACACTCGTTAGGGGACAAATAATAGAACAACCTGATAATAATATCAAAAGTGCAATTACAGAGGATGGCATTAACGGCTGGAAGACATCCACAATTGTCATTCTCAGTTTCGTAGTATTCTTCGTCCTCTCAAACCTAATCTGTTGTGGCATATCGACTCTCAAGATCATTTCGTAAGTACCTTATTTTTTGACGCATTCCAAGATAGTAGAAGATGTTGTGTGTTTAGAATATCTATCGATTACTGAATGTACTTGATTGTGAGAAGTTTGCAAAGAAAGAAGAAAAGAGTACTTCTTTTGGAGATGCAAAAACTTGCTCAGAGGATTCTTTTCAACAAAAAGAAATATATTACATCATCGCTAATCGTTTTTATCGAATTTGAATAATTTATTTATTTTTTCTCAAAAAAGTATACTCTCTGGGAAGTGTTTCATATTTTTCAATTTCCAAGCTTTTGACAATTAAGAATGTTTTCTTGCATAATTTAGAGTTTAATTTATTCAGAAATGTTTGTTTTAACTTTGAGAATGTCATTTCTTCTTGACTCGTAAAAAGATTGGTCCTATGAATGAATTTAGAAATGGAAACATGTTCAAATTCATTGAACGCTCTTTACTACGAGGTAAAGTCAGAACAAATGCAATCTTTTTGAGACACGGATAATTTTCTTACCAATGAAGATGTTTATCTGATCGGGCAATCAAAATGTATAAAAAAATGCATCTTAAAATCGATTTAAAAAGTTATTACATAAAAAAAGGACATTGAATCTATAAAATCTTATGTTGGAAGGATTCGAAATACATTGAAAAATGTTCTTTTGAACATGACGTGTTTTTTGACATTTTATATCAAAATCTTGACATTTCTGCAGGTAGGGATGAGAAAAACCACGCAATGAAAATTTTACAAGAATTGAACACTTAAAAATTCGTGAGAAAATGCTTCCTTGCATCATGGTTTATTGAAGAATAATTCTAAAATACGCAAATAAAAGTTTTCTTCAGGAGATATTAAAAGTCATTTAAAAAACGTGACTTTTATGAGTAAAGCATATTTCAAGAATAAATATTTGCAAATATAATGGAAAAATTCACATATTTAATAATTTCGCTACTACCAAGTAGGTTCTGTGAGTGGATCTATTCAACCTGTTGTTGAGAATCGATTCGATTCGAATTGTGAGAAACTTGAGTAAAGAGACAGAAAGAAAATTATCGACTTTACTGAGAGTCATTTCTCAACTAGTAAACGTCTTAGATTAGATAGAGTTGGTTAGATAGAGTCCTTCAGGATTGTAGCGGAAATGAAAAATTAAAAATGCGTAGTAAAATTATTCATTTTAGAATAGAATTCCCATTGCGAAAAGGACGAGAGAAGCACTAATCTCAAAAATTCCATAACCATTTCTTGTTATTTGAACAAACTCTGCGTAGGAATCAATATCTCGAAATCTATAAAATCTATTGTGTACACGTGAATCGTATTGACAAATTCCGAATTGGCATTACGTCACGCAAATAATGCAGGCATTAATTAACCACATGTCATCTACTGCATCTGATTGCATAATGCCTCACTCAAAATGGCGTCCATTGGCTTTCACGCCGAAAATGCGCGTGTCCATGGACGTTTTGGAGAATTTAGTGTTTATTTGTGGTTACTTTCTAGACACTGAAACACTGACTGAGGAATTGCAAGAATTTCATTTTTCAAGATGAGTTCTTTCGAATGAATTTAACGATCTATTTTAAGTGCACTTTTTCTTATTCCTACCAAAAATTAATTACAATACCATTTTGAGATGTTAGTGGTCCGTTATAAATGAAATATTCTATACTTGGTAAAAAAAAATTTCCACCATTTTGGATTTATAAAATTTTCTCTTTGAGCTAGGCATTCAACCCGACCTCTCTTCACGATTTTAAAGGTCCTAGATTAAAAATAGTTGAACTTGATATGAAAAAAGATTTCAGTAACAGAGTGGGATACCAATCATAATCAACAGTCATACTTCCTAATAAATGTAACGGAAATATGTTTCATTCGAGAAACTAAATATCAAAAGGAGATTTGTAACATAACATTTTATGTAACATTATTGTTAGAGGAAAAAAGTTGAATGGTAATCATTTCGATGAAAGATTTGAATAACTTTGCAAAGAATGCATTTCTATATTTTACCTCGGAAACAATAAGTTGTAACAATGGGGTTTTTTGACGAGACCTTTCGGGAGAGAGATTGACTTTTCAACCTTTTCAAAGACAACTGAAGAAGGAAATCCCGAAGCGTCTTGGTGAAAACCCCCATTGTTACAACTGTCTTTACTCCGTTGATTGGGAGTCCCTCATTTCCAATGATGTGCAAAGAAACTTCCTTATTGTACATTGTACAATGTACAACCGGGATAAATTTCTGTCTAAAATATGCATTTGGTAGCCCTAATAATTACTCTCATTTTCAACGAG
Organism: Gyrodactylus salaris; assembly: GCA_000715275.1. Classification (NCBI taxonomy): domain Eukaryota; kingdom Metazoa; phylum Platyhelminthes; class Monogenea; order Gyrodactylidea; family Gyrodactylidae; genus Gyrodactylus; species Gyrodactylus salaris. The sequence continues at coordinate 14,796 of JJOG01006550.1, forward strand.
TCTGTCTTTGTGAATCAAATTGAATAGTTTTTTGTTTAAATTTTCAACCGAATTCTGATATAATTTTCGACAGAAACCGTCTCCTTTGAAAGTTAATTTCAGCAATATATTTCTTGTGTCCTCTGAGATTAGTCAAAATGTTCATGTTCTCAGAATGACTATAAATCCATTTCCAAGATTATTATGAATAGAATGAGTGAATTAGACATTCTTGATTAATTATGATATTATAAACAGTGTATTTCATAATGTCAGAATAGTTTTAAAGTTTATCCATGATTAATGTGGGTGTGTATTTACGTTAAAATATTAGATCCCACTAACGTGAGCTATACAAAACACTCAGTCTCTGATACCAAATACTCAAGAGCTGTTTTCCCGGAGAGAAGATAATTCTGACCAGACAATTGAAAATCTATTGTTTGCAGAGAAAAACAATAAAATTGAATAATTCGGTGCTTATAAACCTATCTTAGATGGCTGAAAGTTAAGCATTTTAAGTACCTTTTCAAGTTCTTTTTTCCATCTCTCTTTTAAGAGGAGCCCTTTCTCGAAACTAAAACGTGAGAGTTTGAGAAAAAATCTTAAAACCTAAAATTTCAAAAAGTATGTTTGAAGAAAGAAGAGGGTTTCATTTCAAACAAGGTTTAATAAAAAATTGAAAATAAAAGTTTAATGATTTAAAAAAAAAACCAGCTCTCACTTCGGATCGATGATCTTGAGATGAATTTAAAAACTAATTTGTGAAAATTTTTTATGAATAACGGACAAAAACGTTATACAGGTCTAGCTTGACCTATGTAGGCAAAAACCTGTTGTGGGCAAAGAAAGACTGCTTTCATGTTTTTCAATATTTTTGAATACTTTATTATTTTCAAGCTTGAGAAAATCATGAAATGCATCTAGCTATGCTGTCAGATTGATTCAGTCTTTCACTGATTGATAAATACACAAAATTTGCAAACATTTTTATGAAATCTCTATTCATCAAGAAATATTTCTTCTAATTTTTCCTTGCTGGTTGTCAAAAGTTGATCCATGAAATATTCATTTTGCTAAAATTAGCTTCACTTTTCTAGAGACCGCAAAACGCACAAAGCGACAGTGCAAGCGAAGAGAAACGCTGAGCACTTTAAAAACTCCACAAAGAACAACAGAAAAGACTCCAAGTTTGGCGGTGTCGTGGAGATGGCCATAACGAAAAAGTCTGAACTTGATCCTCTATTGGCTGGCAACGAAGAGCACCGGTACATTACCAACGCCTTCAAGAGGACCCCGGAGGAGCTGGACCGCATCCTGGACCAATACGGCGATCAGACAATGGAATATGTCGAATTCAACGACAAAAGCATTGAAGGCTACACCGATCGCATTCTCGAGCCGGAGTCGTTGAATAGGCGCATCTAAAGTGCCCCTTTATTTTCTACAACCGTTAACCCTTTTCTACACCCGCTATTTTAATTTTCTCACATCTTCACAACATTCTCCGGACCAAATTTAGAAGGCAACCACTTACAACAGATTATGGGATGTGTCACAAGTGCCAAACTTTCAAAACTTTCCCAACACCAGATCCCGAGGGCATGATTTCTGAGTTTATGCTATTTTCAAATAAATGTCACTATTTCATTTTTCAAAAAAATTTCTCTTCCTAAAGGAAATATACTTTCAAAAGTTATGGCTTTCTCTTGGCAATGAATCCTACTAATGTAAACGTCTTTGAGGCATGCCCCCGAGAGAATTGAAATTCTTCTTTTAAGAGAAACATTTTTATAAGATGAAACTCACATCGAAGACTTGAAGTGCGCACAATCTCACAATCAATCAAGCACGGTTAAATAACTCAATACTTGGACGTATATCGATCGCTTCCAAGTTGAACCGTAAACACTGAAATCTGCTAATGTTGTCTTCTTTCTCGAAAAGTAAATAATTATGCCAAGATTTATGATCTTTCCTCCTTTCTTTGCAGTTACATTGCAATGATTTATGGGAATTGGTTAGACAAAAACTTAATTCAAAATCCAGAAGAAGTAAGCGAATCCATTTTCCACAAATTTCATTGAAGAAAAGGGGCAGACTTTTGTTTGCATAAAAACTACAACTTTTATTCAGGAGAATGTAGAAGTTGAATATAATCTCATGTCCAAATACTCATTCGATAAATTGAGGAACAATTTCCAAGTCATGTGACGTAATACATGTCAATTATTTTTCCTCGAAGCTAGGATCTAATTTCAAATGTTATTTGTGACACACACTCTCATTCTGCCTCGGGCCATAAATTGATCCCGTTATCAAGTAAAAGAGAGAATTACCTTTTGTTTTTGAAGTGAGATTAAGAAGTAAGATTTGCAACTCTTTCGAAGGAGGAATAACTAAAGGCGCAGAATCGATCGACTTTTAGGGGGAATGAGTGACGGGACAACGGTTTTCTGATCTGGAAAGTAAAAGCCAATGAAAATTAATTAGAAAATTGGAATTGCATCTCTCTTGTCGGTCACAAGTTGATTTTGAGAAAAACTAATTCTTCATATTGAAAACCGACTGAATGAAATGTGTAAAATTTGATTTTATCTTTCTGATATGGTTTATGTTGTCGGAAAAAGATCAAAGCTTAACATGTTCAGATTTCTAGAATCTTTCCGAGATTTGCACATGTTTTCCCCAACAGATGGCGCGACATAAAAAAAACATGTAATTTGCCCCAAGCAAAAAATGTTAACTGTATCTATTACCAAAGGCACAACTCCTGAATGAAATACAAAAGAGGATAAAATTGATATATTTCTATTTTTTATAATACAAATAAATATTCTTTTAAAGATTGAGAAAAAATGTAGAGGGATCCGTTGGGTTGGGCGGGGGTCCTCGAAAGAAAATAATAAATACTGCTTTATTTTGGTGATTAATATCATGTTGCCTAAATCCGCATATTATACACATTCTGATCGGGATCACCGGCCAGCGTGCCGACACTGTCGATATATTTATGCGCTTTGTTTGTGTTATTTATTGTGGTGAATTTATCGAAGGATTGAATCTGATAATTATCCTGCAGGAATAGATCACCAATGGGCACTGTCATCTGCGGAGATTTAAGATCGAGATTTAGAACTTGGATCAATCCCTCTCAAAGGCTAAATTTCGGAGGCAGATCATTTATGAGTACTACTCAGTATTGACTTTAGTTAGAACGGTCTGAAGCGCCTTCGAGTCTCTATTTCGATGGTAAATATTTCTTTTGAGAAAAAGATTTCACTTGCCAAACTGGAGATTAAGTTTTGAAAGAATCATGATCAAGGCTATGGGTCAGAGGCAGAGTCAATGGGACAAATATTTGATTGAAGCGAGAGATATTGAAATGAAAATACCAACTACTTCTTTTCAATCAACGATTGGACTACTCATGATTCTCTTGAAGAAAAAGTGTCCACCTTTGATCTAGCCAAAGATCTTCTTTAGACCAATAGAAAACAAGCCTCGAAACAAAGCCTGAACAGTGGGCCACTATATAGAAATATAGAAAAATCTCTTTAAATAATCTCAATTATCTTTTGGGTAAGCACTACTCAGAAGTAGAAAAATACTTATTCTTAGAGCTGTGATGAATCACTTTTTTGTCCAATTTTTATAAAATATGAGTTTTTGATTATCTCTGATTTTTTCAGCCATTTTACACTTACGAGTAGTGCTTATCCAAAAGATAATTTAGGTTATTTGAAGAAATCTTTTCATCGAATTTGTCAAAAATTTCAACAGTAGGCTAGAAATTTTGGGGCCTGTCAAGTATTCTTTGGGCGAACGGTATTTGCCTCCGGCCTAAGCACAACTCAAAAGTAGATTTAAGAGAAATTGAGCAGTTGAGTCATCTGCAAGACAATAGAGATTATTGAAAACTCTTCTCATGAGATAAGTGATCTAGAAATACTTCTTTCCAAAAGTACTGGTCCACTGAACAGTGTCTCGGAGTAAAATAGTGCACAGATCTCAAGTGTTAATGATAAACGTTAAGATCTGATATATAACTATGCTACACTTATAATTGAAAAGCGTTATTTGAACCTTGTCAGATATGAAATTGTTATGATATAATTGAAGGACTTTGAAAATAGAGAGAAAAGCGAATCGTTGACAAAATGACAGATGCACGACTTACAAATATCATCGTACTGTAGGATTAAAATAGGCATCAGAGACTAATCTTGAAATGAGTCACGCGAGAAAATGGCTCACTTTGATATCTCACTCAGGGTGTGATTAGTTATTGTTTTTTTACCTCAAAACAATATCAAACCAAAATGAATGATTTACAATGACAGCGGGATGAATCGATAGATTTGGGATTTTCTGAATTGAATGATTACCGTAATTTGGTGCTTTAGAAAGCGTTTAGGTCTTGTGTGAGAAATTCCCAAGATCTCATTAACTAGTAGCAAATCCATTAAAATGTAACTTTTTTCTCTAAATACGCATTTCATTCAAAGAATATTTTTCACAATGAAATATCGTATTTTATTGTTACATCTCACTAGAAGGCTCATAACACCGACAAAAAGAGTGATAAGAAAATCCGAACTATCAGCAACTAACTAAGGAAAGTTTAGACTTTCGAATGACATCACTTTCACACCTCAATACTGTTAGGTTTCGATAACACAGCTGTTTGAAATTTGCGCGCAAAAATAATTTGAATTCTTTTTCTTAATTTTAAATTTTTAACTTTTCTAATTCACATTCGAAACTGTTCAATTTTTTTTATCTTAAGGTCGGAAAACATTTTAATGAATTATTTTCTGTATCATTCCACGTATATTTATTATTATTTTTGAGTCAAAATTACGCCTCTATAATTATTTTTCGGCTAATTTGAACATTGAGGCGTACTTTTGAATACTTTTTGATTTTCTCTTGTAAAAAATCTGTCGGTTTGCAGTGTGTAAATAACAAAACACAGGTATCATAAAGTAGTCATTAAAATACAAAAAAATCAAGTGTTCTAAGCTTGGAAAGGGGAAATTAATTGAAAATTCATCATTTTTTACCTAACATTTTTTAAATTACATTTTGGTACGATAAATCAACCCAGACTATTTGAGGTCTTCAAATTACCTTGGAAAGAGGAGCCTCTTTCAAAAACCTATTTGCAAAACACTTCTTTCAGACCTCTCATGCACCCATGGTCTCAATTTGTTAAGCGGCCGTGACAGATGAAATTATCACAAAGACATTAGTTAAAATATGAAACATCAAACCGAGGGGTATCGTTGGGTTCGAGTTATTGTTATTGAGGATTTCATGCAATCTTTGAGACCATCGAAATTTACCCCGAGGAGGATTCTGTGAATAATTCAGATTGATTCATTTATTTTTGTAAGAGTTATGACAAAAATTGTAGGAATTCTATTGTGTCTAAAATAAGTATTACCTTCTGTATTTGGAAAAAGAGGAAATAATAGTTGAGAGGATTTATTACTGCTTGTAAGGCGCTTCATATAAAGTTTTAATGCCATCAGGGTTTTGTTTGAATTCCAAATGCATCATGAAAACACGCGTGTACTATTCCCATATTAATGAAGCTAAGGCGACCAGAAATATTTAATAATTCGCAAGAAATTTCGTGAGCCAGAATATGTAGAAATATGTGATTCAACAGGAAATATCTATTTTTTTTAGTCAAAAAGTTTTGATTTGAAAATATTTTTCCACTCAAAAAATATTTTACAAAAACTATGCGGGTTGTGAATTATTTCGAGTAAGGATGTAGATTCTTTTTATAACATGACAATTTTCATGAAAATATGATAAAAAAGTCATGTGGAAATGTGTGATATTTTCTTGAATATTATCGTGTTCTAAGAGCTGATTTTAATGGAAATTGAATAATAAGAATTATGTGTTTGGCCCTCCGAATGAGCAAAATCTATTGAAATATTAAAATGTTCACTTTTCGAAGCCTCATAAGAAGAGCAACCCAAAATAGTCTAATTATAGTCAGTTTTGATAATGATAGAAAAAATTTGATTAAATTTAACAATAAATACATTTTAATTCATTTGATGATTTAAAATGACACGATTTCTGAAATTTTCTGATTTGAACGATTTTGCTTAGATGAGGAATTTAGCCATTTAGAAAAGAATAGACATTTGGACCATACAATGTATACATGATCGGTTTATTGTAGGGTTTGATTCGAAAAATAGTTGCTAGCAGAGATATCTGGCTTTCTATTTCGGAAACAAATCCCTATCATTTTAATGAGTTTCCATGGTAAATTATTATTTTTTTATCTTCTCAAAATAGTCAATTTCTAAAATCGTACCCTGACCCCTTAGAAGAAAATTGATCAAAAAACCCTACTGGGCTACACAAAATATGAATTCTCATATTTGAAATTAAACTATTTTTTCAATTAGAAGGATCCAAGAAACAATTAAAAAATCTTAAGAAATTCATATCTATTTATCAAGATTCAGATGGCTTTCATATCTTTTTAGCTTCAGATATTTAATTAAATTGGGGGCTTATCATGTCTTCATTCATCTTTCAGAAAAAAGGTAATGAGATCTTTCGTGCCCTTGAAATCTATCTACTATGGTCGACACTCTGATATGTTAGAAATCCATCCAATAAATTCAAATGGTCGCCATCGATTTTCTGGCCTTTGAAAGGCTACTGAATGGAAATATTATCGATATATTCTGTTCAAGCAAATTGATCCGCTCCTAAAGATGATCAGAATGTTTGAAAAATATTCACCGTTTAGATTTCGAATAGTTAATTTTAAACTAGATCCCGTGCATCAGACACATCTTCCTAACAAAAGACTTGAGAAATTTTCTTCTAAAGGATAGCATTTTTCATGTAGTCCTCAAATATTACTCTCATCTCTCACAAAATCTTTAGATAGTCGAGAAAATCCCGATTTAAGTTTTGGCGCCAGTTCAAATAAATATTTATTACACAGTTCCTCGTGAAATCATGTCTAGATTACGATTGTGCGCGATCTAAAAGAGTTAAAATCAAAAGCAGTGCCATACCTAGCGAGAAAGAAGGAGGATATGGTATTTTCGTCAAGTCTAGGAGGCGTCATGAGAGGTAGGAATAGAAAACAAGAATACTCTTTGTCTAAATATGAGGGAGATGATGTAATCAATTTATCAATAAGGATTTCTGGGAGAGCGATAAAAAAGAAATCATTTTACCATTCAAACTTTACCTTCAAATGATCTGAATTGGGAATTATTATTGATTTAGACATCCAATGAGATAAACATCAAAATGGGCTTCCATAGTATACAGAGTCACTCTAAATTGGAAAATTTCATTCCCTACGTAATAGGGATTTGAAACCCAATAATCATTTATAATGTGGCAATGAATTCTGTCATGATAAAAACCTTAAAGATTCATAATTTTATAGAAGGAAGAAAATATCAACATCCTGAGTTCTTTTGAAAATCGTCTATATTGTCAATAACAGAAAATAATTACAATTTTATTACCGTTGAGAAGCAAATTTCAAAACTTTATGCCTTTGAAGAACTGAGAATGCTATTAGAAATATTTTTCCTTCTAAAAAAATTATGATTTCTTTCCAAATCTTTGCTGACGTAAAGCAGAATTACAGAAATACTAGTTTCAAGGCACTGTTCCCTTGCAACGCTAGAGCAATCTCATGTGTCGCGGTTGATTTTATTTGTGGCATTTATTTATGGCAACAAAGGAACATGTTTATCACAAAATAAAGCATATTTTCTTGGCGTCGACTCATTTTTACACTTTTGAATTTGCAAATTCACCCATTTTTCCAAGTACCAAGTAGAAACTTTCAACTTTACAACAAAACCATAAAATCTATGAGATTTTTATACAGGAAAAATTATTCACATCCCAAGAGAGAAAATTATATAAAATGCCAAGATTTTACTCTCAAGTAGTACTTTCACAAAAGTACTTTTCTAGTTTCCAAATGACTCACATAAGTAATTGTATTGTTAAAAGTATTATTCGGCAGTGTATGGCTCCCCGTGTACGGATCCTCTTTCACAGTTGACGAAATGGGCAGCTCAGAGCTGAATACAACATTCTTCGTCGGACTCTCAAAGGCGTTCGGAACCGGTGGGGGACTGATAAAGGTCTTTTTGTCGTTGAAGGACTTCTTAGATGTGGCATAACTCGTGGGGTAGACGCTGTTCTTCTCGTAGATCTGATAATATCGCGATGGGGAAAAGTCCGGCATCTGGCCGGAGATTCGATAGGTCGACTTCCTTCGCTGGTAGTGCCGACAGCAGAGGATGATGATTGCACAGGTCCCAAAGAGGGTCAGCACTGATAGAATGAGGAGAATGATTAGGGCCATCTTGCTGGTTAGACCGCTATGGGCAAACTCGGTGAGCATCGTTCTCTCAGAGGTGGTCAGATGGTCGGTGTTCGGAGAAGACTCGAAGGACTTAGGTGCTAGAGTCTGCAGTTGAGGAATAAAAGGGATTAGAAATTATAAAAACCGTCTTGCTGATATTTACAGAAAAAAAGTATTTTTAATTCAGACATATTACTTGTAAGTATCATCATTTATAAACTTCGCGATAAAAGTGTATAATATTTAGCGAACAGGATATCTCTTTCGAAGCAGAAAACATGTCATTTTGAAATTTAACACTCACAGAGGTCTTAGTGTTGGACTTGTACGGTTTATTCTCGAAAACCGCGGAGTGCGTCAATATCGGCGCCACGCTCGACTTGGAGGTGGTTGTAGTCGAGGGGTGTACCAATTCATAATTTTCATACTTCTCTTCTACAAGCGGCCTCGCGGTTGTCGAGGTGGGAATGAACTCAATCGGAAGATTTCTTCCTGGCAAGGGCTTCATAATGACTCCTTTCTCGAATGCCTTGAGGAAATATTTCACTTGAACATTGCTTTTTTATTTCTTCTCAAAAAATGTCTAAAATGACTATTCTTGGTTGTTGCAATCACTAGGAATGGCATTTCGAATTAAATTAATGTATTATACTGTCTACTGATAAGTAATGTTATGAATATTATACTGTTTTATCGTTATAAGATTTCTCACCTTTTTGATGTCAACGCATGGATCAGCTGAGCCCCAGCCGGAGTCACTGCAGGTGTAAGAGTTTGTAGAACTCATTGTACACCTCAACAAGGTCCCCGCCTGTAGGTGATTCGGGAGGCCCACGATTGATTCGCAAAAGTCAAACAGCCCATTGCACGCTTCGCAAAGCTTGTCTAAAAGAAAAGGGACCTTTTAGAACCAACTCTTTCATTTTACAGTTGAAACGATTCCTTTTCGACTACATTTCGCGATATTTTTCCAAAAATGATAATGTACAAATTATAGATTTTTGGAAGCCAGGGATTTTTTTGAAATTTTCCTTAGTTTAAAAGTTCTCTCGAAGAACGGTGCATTATTTTGAAATGTTTTGTAATCTTTAAATCAAAAGAAATTCGGGGCATTTCGGATGTCAAAGTTACATCGGTTTTAAGATTTTGGGAAAATTAAATTTTAGATGGCATTTTTGTTGAATACTTGTCATAGCTAGAGATAATTGAGAGAAGATAATTACACCAATCAAAAGCTCATTCCTTTGTCTATAAAATGTGATAAATTTTGAGTATTATTCTAGTAGTATTTTCAACTTTTTCTTAACGGGACACCAGTGTTTTTGACTGCGTAATTATTTCTCTTAGTTGACGAGGCATTAACTTTTTGACACCCTTGGAAAACAAAAGTCTTGGTGAAAGAATATCATTTCAATGAAAAGTGTGTTTTTCTCTCTCAAATCTAAAAGTACTCAAAACAAAAGCTAATCGATCGAAAAAGACGGGTTCTAGCTATTGAGAGATATATTTCTTATCTCTACAAAATAAAGTATAATAACCTCAACCTTCGTAAATAACTCAATGCAAATAAATGGTAAATAATTGAGATTGAATAAGAATATTACAAAAACAGAGTGCAATCGATGAGAAATTGCTTCTGCCTCTCAAAAATTTAATTGACAAAATAACTCTTCACAGGCAGTATTTGGGATGCAATTTTCAAATTAACACAAATTCTCTTTCTCTTGGAAGCAAGGCGATTTTGACGTAGATTCAGATATGAATTGACGAGTGTCAAGTGAAGGGAATCTAATTGTTATCGTGCAATCAGATAAAAATATCATAAATAAATTAACAAATCAAATCCTCTACTTGTGAGTAGCCCGCAATTTAATAGAGTTAGGTTTCAGACCGTGTGTTTTCATAGAAATGGGAGTGTTTTGAAAAGAAATTGAATTTCTAATATTATTATTTAAAATTTACAAATTTCATTGAAAGATGAATGCTTTACACATTTCATTGAGTAAAACGTCCAAAGGGTAGGGAAATTATGAAAATGATTTCGAGATGCAGAATAATCCTTTTCCGAGCAGAGAATGAAAATAGACACAAATTGAACGCTTGATTGGCAAGGATCAAAAACCAAATGTGGAAAATAATTTGTTGTTTTTTTCTATGAAAATAAGAGACAATACTCTCGTCCCTGCCAAGTAATCCTTTTTTCTTTTCCTCTCTCATATAATTCCTATGAACATTAGAGCAGATGATAAAACTACTATAGAGTCCACCCCTCCCCCATCCACTTTGCTATACTTTTTGCAAAACGATTACAGGATTGATAGATTTCTTCAATAGCGAAATGAAAACAAATGCAGTGATAAAATGTAATCATAACAAGTTATCAGACATTGTGTTAATTAGTGAGGTCTATGATTGACTATGTAAATGACACAAGAATTTTGGCGCACACTGAAAACATCAAAGTGTTTTTATAACATAAAGTGTACAACCACAATTTTATTTCGTGTCGAGAAATGTCCAGATGACAGCTGTAATGACTTTTTATAAAAGAAGTCCTCAAGTCAGTTATATACCGTATTTCGCCATTGTGATCTCTGGCAAAAGCAAGTTTTAACAGCACAGAAAAAAAATTCTCAACAGATTTTTTTTTTCATATTTTTCAAGTGAAAAAAATACACATTTCTGTTAGCCTAGATAGACATTTTTTGGATAAAATTCAAATTTTTTTTCTGAGGCCTTGAAAAAACAACCACATGGTCTCAAAAGGTGCCTAGCAGAGCGAAAATGCAAGGCCAAACTTGACCAGGAATAGCGTATTGACAAAGTGAATGTAGCTTTCTACTCAAAGATTTTCAAGTAATCAAATCTTGATTTTAGAAAGAAAAATAGTAAAAACTTGTGAATGAAATCCTTACAAGTAACTCGAGTGTGTGTAGGTGTCAGAGATTTCTTCTCGCCAAGTTAACACACTACAAAAGCAATTTTAAATTTATTCAAAGATATTCTCTGATCGCTGTGTTAATCTGATTTGAAATTCGGTACGATGAAAATCGAAATTGTAAAGTCTATTAGAGAGAGAAGAGAACGTTTTGTTAGATAAAGTGAGAAAGAAAAAAGAAGAGATAAACAGGTTTCACAATGAACTTTTAAAAGAACGCTACCCAGTTTGCACAAACACTCTCTGTCTAACAGAATGGATTGTGTCCTTTCTCTGTAACAAGTTTCTCTAAGCAAAGGGAGTGAGCATTTCAAGATGAAAACACACATTCTTTAACCCTGTTCAATTCTATTGCTTTTTTTTAATTAAAAATCACTTGTCCTAAAATGAGCTGTACAATACTCTCTCAATAAGTTTGGGTGGAGTGAACTACGAGAGCCTATCTTCAGACAGAGAGAAACTGATGTCTTTCAAGTAGGAATTGAGATTCTATTATTGAAGATGCGTGTTTTGGACAAACTAATATTTCTTATGTGAAATCTATGTAATTTGACAAAAAAAATCTGTTTTAATACAAAAATATCACTAACAGTGTCACACAGTCTCTAACTTTGGAAATACATAGGCTAGATAAAAAGTAATTACACAGCTAGAAAGATAAATTCTCAATCTCTATAAACCCTTTTATCAGTTCGGGCGTGAATATTAAGATTACTCAAGATTTAAAAAGTCTGACTTTCTCCACCTAATTCCTAATTAAGGGTGAAATTACTCAATTCGTAATAGCATGAAGTCGATTCGATAAAGACATAAATCTCTCGCGTTAAGGCTGTCAAGTACGAAGAGTTTACACTCCAAAAACTAAGGGGGTATAAATGTTTTTTTATTGCAAGATTCAATTCAAGGCAATAAACATGTTCCATGACTCACGCTAAACAGAAGTGGATCTAATACACGCGTTAGTAATTAAAGTTGAAATTAAAAAAAAATAGTTTACTTTTTTTTTCTTTCAGAAACGTAGACAGTTTTAAAGGAATTTGGAGTTTTTTACAAGATTCGAATTTGTATAATAGAATCTCCGTGAAGTTAAACGTCTCTTGATATGAAATAAAACACCTGCAAGCAACAACAAAACTCTTTTGCCTTTTCTGCCTGAGAATACAGTGAAAATGCCCTGAATGAAAAAGTTTTGACATTAACCAGTGAAAGTTTACGAGTTGTTTTAACCTTTTTAACTAGAAATTTTGCAAAGATAATATTTTTTCACTGTGTATCATCAAGTTTCAAGATTTATTGGCATTGTAATAGTTAACACGTATTTATAGGTGTACACAGCAATGTTGTACAGCGTTTATCGACATTTGTGATTTATTGGCGAAAACTAATCTCCTCCCAGAGTGATTAGAATTGCAATGTTTACTTTTCGTTGCATGGGATGTGCTTTGGATCTGGAGGAAAACCCTTGATTAACTTCTCGAAAATCGCATAATATTCGGCCATTCATCATTCTTTTAAATAATTGGGTTCTCACGTTGATTTTATCAACTTTTGATTTACCAAAATGAATTTGAAAATGACAGGTTAGAGTTTGAGTTTTCTCATCACTTTATGCATTTTATCTCGGTATGTCATTATGAAATTAAGAAGTCTTACTTTGATTTTCTTAATTACCATTTGAAAGTTTAGTTTTCTCAATAGTTCTAAGGAGAAACATAAAATTTCTGATTTGAAGTTCGGGTTGATCAGTTTGATCTTGATTTTAATAGATTAAAATTGGGAATTATAATTTAGAATTTGAGTTGTAATGTTTTGAATTGGAGAAACTCATTCAATATTTGAGTTTTATCAATTTGTAATTGAGTTTGATCAAATTTGGAAAATTGAAATTGAGTTCTTATAATTTGAATTCCAGTATGTTCATAATGATTTTCCTTTTTGTAAAACAACTTTGAATTTGATATTATCTACGATGATTTTGAGATTTTATTTGTGTTTTCTCAATTTGACTTTGAGTTTGGGAAAATTTCTCATTTTGAAATGCGAAAATGACATTTTCTCAATTTTGAATCCTTCAATGACAATTTGAATTTGATAAGTTAGCTTTTGATTTTGACGAGTCCTAATTTGGACTGCAATAGGTAAATGCATTTTTGTTGCCTTTTTTGTGTGCGAATTTAGAATTAGCTGAATAACTCGAAAAAGCGAAAAGAAATCTTGTAGGCCTAAAAGGTGAGAAGATAAGCGAGCCTTTTTAAAACCTTTTTTGAGAAGATTACCCTTTTTAGCTAAGATTATTTGTAGAGTTGCGTTACGACAAGAATGTGTATACCAGTTTCGATGAATCAGAGTTCCGAGGATCACGTTTTTCACTTTTTGATAAATAAAATATTTAATCAAAATTGCGAAAATTAAAAAAATTGCTTTTTTTTTTAAATTTGTCACTTTTTTTTGAAAAATTTCCTGCCTTTTTAGGTTGCTCTAGCAATATCCCATTCGAAAGCCTATGATAAACTGTAGAGTGTACATTAATGCTTTCACAAGCTGTATTTAAGTAGTGTACTTATAAGTAGAAACAAAAGTGAGTCATTAAAGGAAAAAAGGATAAAAATAACATCTGAATAGAGTCGAAATTGCAGAGAAGTCTTTCTTCATCTGAGATTTAATTAGGAAACACTCCCCTGTCCCCCTTCTTAATAATGTCATTAATACTCTCAGCAGAGGGGAAAAGATTACTTTAACTAGTGATTGATGATACAGTGGAGAGAAAAGATTAAATTCTCAATGGACAATGAGGAAAGAGAGATTGGCCATGGATGAGAGAGATTGAACGAGGGGGTGGCGTGTAATCAATCAAGATTTTACAATTGCTACAAAATAGTAATGTAGAGTTTAGTTCTTGAGTTTATCTCTTTTTTCACTCTCTTGAACGCATGCCTGTTCATATTGGCTGGGAATATGAGACCGAGGCCTTGAAACATCAAGTACTCAGATGATTTGTTTTCTGCTTGTCGAAACGCGAGAATACGATCATTTTCACTTGAAAATGTGTAAAAATGTACTTTTCAAAATTTTGATTCTCTTTGACAAAAAATCTTTCTTGGTAAATTTCTTGTTTTTTTTTCAAAAATGGTCAAACCTTTTGATTATTTGACTACATTGAGAAAAACGACATCAATTCTAACAGGCTTGCAAATGTAAAGGACACTTATAAAACTGTCTTCTTACAGCCAAATAGATTTTTGAGCCAACATTGACTTTTCTTATCGTTATACATACATCCAAGGTCGTTAAATACATCAAGTCCCGACATTTTGAAGAAGAGTTTGCAGGCTTTCTGATAATATATTTTAGGCAGAAGATATTGGCAGCAAAATATTTTTGTAATTTTGAGTTTTACTATTTTCCTCATCTTAATTTGTGGAAGACTTACAATTTCCGCAAGTATGTAGCTGTGTTTGAATAACAAGAAACAAGACATAATTATTCTATTTCATTAACTGTATTCTATTGAAAGAGGCAAAAGACCTCATTTATCTTCAAAGAAACCGTGAATATCTCCCAAACTAAATATTTTAGGAAATATTCTCAAAGCCGATAAGTTATTGAAATTTAATTTTTAACCTAATTTTACTGTGTAAAAAATTGGAATTATGAAAAATGAATTGTAGAGTCGGGTCTTAAAGGGTTGAGTTAACCATCATAAAATACAAATCAAACACATTATGCAACTAACCTCAGCTTAGTTGTTATTTTCAAACTTTTCTAAGTAATGATAATCCTTGCGATATTTTGAAGAGTAAATGAATAAACAATGTCAAAACTGGATGTATAGCCCAACAATATCATTTTATAGTTAGTGGTGTACTGCTATTTTGTAAACTCTCAAGGTTATCATAGAGGCAGGTTACATTTCTTCTTTTGTTCGTGTACTTTTCCCAATGCACACTGGGAATGCATTGATTTAATAACCGGCATCTCTTATCTTGGTTTTAATTTTTTCTTCAAAAAACAAAGCATTGATAGGCTTATACGGTATCAGTCTCTCTGAATTTCATTGTCCATTTATATTTGATTGAGTTACTCACTAGTAGGCAAAAGTGAAGTTTTTTTATAGTATTTAAATTTCATTCAAAAAAATATGAAAATCGTTTTCAGATCTTGTGTAATTTTGAGATAAATACGGCTTTCTTATAACTTCCAGTGACATTATTGCCATCCACTCGTAATTTTGTGTAGGTTGCATTTTTCTGAGATACATAGGGAGAGGAGAATTACGCTTGATTGAAGAATTCAGGCAGAAAATTGATACAGAATGGGAATTAGTGGTCAGTGATGCCTAAAATCTTAGCAGAGGACGATTAATCTGAGTATGCTCAGAGTAATTATCTATCTCTTTTACGAATGATTCAATAATTTGGGTAATTATTTGAACTGTGTCAAGAAGAAGCAACTTTCAAGTGAACTATTCTTCCCACAAGACTAGTACAGTAGGTTAGAGCACTGCTTTCTGATTTTACCTCTTTTAGATGTATTCTAGATGTTGGAAAGAGGCCAAAATATTCAAATCGTATTCAAATTAATTTGAATTTGCGCCAAACTTAAACCGGGATTTTCTCGACTATTACTAAAGATTTTGTGAGAGATGGGAGTAACATGAAAAATGCTATCCTTTAGAAGAAACGTTCTCAAGTCTTTTGTTAGGACGATGTGTCTGATGCGCGGGATCTAGTTGAAAATTAGCCAGAATTTCGAAATCGATGAATATTTTTCAAAAAATCTCATCATCTCGGAATAATTTGCTTGAACAGAATATATCGATAATATTTCCATTCAGTATCCTTTAAAAGGCGAGAAAATCGATGGCGACCATTTGAATTTATTTGTAAATGGATTTTTGACATATCAGAGTGTCGACCATAGTAGATAGATTTCAAGGGCACGAAAGATAGAAATAGCCTCGGAATTAGTTCTTCCTCATATAATTGAACACTCTAAAGCGATTCCTCGTGATCTTATTTCAAAAAGCAAAAACAAGCCACGGGTGCACAGCGGCAAAAATTGAAATCAATTATATTTCTCCTTTGAATAATGTTCATGGTAATCAGAATGAAAAACTGGACTATTTTTGATATATTTGTCTAGTGATTAGAAGTTGATGATAAAATAGAGCATATTTCACGCAAAAAATAACATCATCCTATGTTTGCATAGAAAATATTCCGGCCAGAAGGAAATACAAAATGATGAGAGCAGACAAGTTAAACCTTATCGTAAGGTGATTGCAACTTTGAATTAGAAAAGACAACTAATATCTTAGAACCCTGCATAACATGTGCACTTATCTTTTCAAGAGTGCTTTAAATTATTGTAGAAGAATCAGACTTGGCACAGCGATTTCAAGGGCTTCCTTTGTTTTGTCGATTTTTAATACTTTTTTTTTCATTACAATTAAACACATTTTGAACGAAATAACTCTTGTACCCTCTGCAAACCGAGAGTGGAAACTTGCCCACACAAAGTCAGGCTTGAGACAATTCCGTCCAAGTTAGACTGGAATTTATTTTGAAAATCACACATACAAAGAGATCTGTTCAGAATATAGTTTCAACGTATTTTTTGCAACTAAACTACTGTTATATCATTCAACCCAGAAGCGTGTATTTTCCTCTCGCTAGTGTAATTTAGCTTAAAAGTAGAGAATACAGTGGAGAGAAAGAATCATTACATTTTCATGTCGAGCTAACTTTGATACTCTGTCGTTGTAAAAACAGGTTTTCACTCCTTGATTACAAATCTTTTGGCTAGCAATGTTAAAAATGCACCTTCGCAGAGTGTTTTTTCAAACATGAATAGAAAAACAAAAACTACAAATTTCATTGAGACCAAAAGTTGTAATGAAAATTCTTAACCAGAATGAGTCACCTGAATGTAGGGGTGCATTAGTTGAGAATAAAAAAATATGTTCTCAGGTTTCAAATGACGCAGAAGATTAATCTACTCTCTGATGAACGCTAGGAAGGAGTCTGCTACATTGACCTACATTGGTGATTATCGTTTATTTTGAAGAAGATCATTAAAAGTCATGTCTTTTGAGAGAAACTCGTAAAATTCTCACTAACCACATCTGATCACAAGGAAGAGTTGGTTAATTTTTCTCATTTTTGATACTTGTAAGTAGTGTCAAAGTATATCATCTTTGGGCCAGTGATAACATAATTTTTTGAATGAATCACACAAATTTTCAATCAGTGCCGTAATGAGAAAAATTGAATTTTGTTAGAAAAATATCATGTAACGGAGTTACAATGTGAATCGATCAATGTGAAATCAGAATTTAAGAATAATTCAAGTTGAGTTGAGATAATTGATTATTTCACAAAAGACTTTTCGATAATATTTTGAGACGATCCTGAAGGTCTTGATGAAAGAAACATTAAGAGTAGGGCTACCAGAAAATCTCAAAAAATGCTTCTCTTATTAGAGAAAATGCTGTATGCGTTTTGATAGAAAAATATATATGTTGCTTTAGATTTTGTCATCTCCCGAGCCGTCCCTCATTAAACTGAAATAACTAGAATGACAATTTGTGATACAAAACCCAAATTCACACTGTTCTCATTGGTCTAGTATTTAGTGGTATAGACACACAAAAATTTGGCACTCAGTATTCAATGACACATACGTGCATTTCATTGGTTGTTGGAGCTAGTAACATTTCTAGACTCTCGGATGTCGGTTTTATTTATCAGTGATTCATGTAAACTACGACTCTATTAGTACACTATGTAGTACTTTTAAGCAAAAAGAGGCTTCCAAGGCTGGGATTTAGTTGGAAAGCAAGAGGAGATCTCGAGAATGAGATTGAGCAAGATATAATCTCCAAAATTATAATAACGAGGTCATAATAAAAGGAAAAGATAATTAGATCAAATGTTAAAGAAATTGATACCCCGCCCACCATCTCTCATATAGTCAAGGGCTCAAAGAGGGAAGATGTAACGAGAATGTGATTACAAATGGGGACAGAGAGGATTGATGTAATCAGCAACTCTTTAACGTTATTCGTGCACCTGGAGAGATTACAAAGGATATTGATTTGCCTACTGTATTACCATTCACACCACCCTCACTTCCCTATAGGCACATGATGTCTCTCTGCTCAACGCCAAGGTAGAGGGTGATTGCAAGGGGTCAGAGAGAGAGAGCTCAACTGACCCAATGCGATCAGATAACAAGAGAATTGATATTCAATTTGAGTACCACTATGAACGAAGTGATAACTGTCAGAGATATTAACACTTGCTGTTTCTAGGAATAGTAAAAAATATCGGTAATATTCGTGATTAACGGGCCATTTTTTATTACCACAAATTAGGTCTCAAGAGGAATTATATCCAACTTTGATTGATTCGTTACTCTCTTTGTTGAGCACCTACGAACTGAACTTATCTAACGACACAATCAAGTTGAGAAGATCAAGGACTGGACATCACGTTTTGTAATTTGATATCAAAACATACTGATTTCAAATCAAAAAATAATTCAAATTTTTTTGAGAGCATTATAAAATATGTCCCGCTAATTATGCCCGTTCTTTTATTTCACTCTTCCTGTCAACTTACTGCTCACAAGGGCACTGCTAATTGAAAAATGTCTATCCAGATCTCACAGTTTTGAGAAATAACCTCAATTATCTTTTGAGTAAGCACTACTCAGAAGTAGAAAACACTTATTTTTCAGATAGAACTGTGATGAATCAATTTTTACATCCAATTTTTATAAAAAAAAAGTTTTAGATTATCTCTGAATACAAAAATAAACTATTAGTTGATCAAATATGATTTTTCGGCTATTTTATACTTACGAGTAGTGCTGAACCAAAAAATAATTGTGGTTATTTGAAGAGATTTTTTTTCATCGAATTTTTTTTCAATTAGCAGTGGCCTCCTGCATACTAACTGTATTTCTAGGTTAACAAATTATTTTGATAAAAATCTACAAGCAAGGCTAAAAAAGACTCGACTTTTGTTTAGGCCTCCCGGTTTTCAGGTTGAATAACGATTTGGGAGCTAATTCTTCATACAAGCCTTTTAAGGATAAGTAAAAAAACCTGAGTTTGACCAAGCCATTTTAAATTTCTTCAATTTCAATTCAAAGGGGAAACCCTTTTTAGGCCTAAATTGATGCATTTTCCTTAAAAAATAACAAAAAACTGATAAAAACCACGATCTCTTCCCATCTTACGGGTTGATGGTCCTTATTTTCAGAGCGCTTTTGCTTGAGACTGAGTCCTTTAGGAGAACTATTGTTATTTAGACCATGATTAAAATTGTAATTTTGGCAGAAAAATTAGCAATCTGCAAAAGAATTCATTGCTGTCCAACAAGAAGGTTGAAAGTTGGCAATTTATTACCAAATTTAGACAAAAACAAGAAAATTCTTCATTCTACAAGGTCTCTCTATTTTGACTGAGAGAGATTATTTCCAAGTGTCTGGTTCATCATTAACATCTGCAAGCCTGTTTAGATTTAAAAATTACACAAAATTCTTAAAATTGATCAATTCCCAAAAAAACGCCATATAAAAATACAAGTTAAAGTGTTTTACCTACTTGGAAGTAGTCAATTTGTACCAAAATTAGATAGAATGAAGTCGCTTCTGACACGCTTGATTTTGTTCCAAAACTTTTAAGCAATAAAAAGCCATTTTTATTCTTGTGATGCAAAATAAAAGAATCAGTCTCATAAAAAAGGTTGATGAAAAAAAAAGACAGAAAAAGTATCATTTTTCTTTCAGAACGAAAATTCTCATGTATTAATATTTGAAAAACATTTCATTAAATACAGAGAGAGAGAAAGATGAATAAATAATTTATTCAAAGAGAAGATCACAGCGATGACCTTAGCAACAACACACACGAAATTGTTCAAATCCAAAATGTAAACAGGACATCCAGAGTTGAATTTAAATCTGCTCAAAATTAATTTCTCAATCTAATGAGTGAACCTTTTTTCGAATTACACACACAACGAGAGATAGAGAGATCAAATATGACCCAGTATGATATTAAATCCAATTTTAATATTCAAGGTCATACCCAGAGTAGAGAGAGACAGAAAAACGTATTTATTATTTTTGAATGAATTTCATTTGAAATTAAAAAAGCCCCTTGGATATGAAGCCTAGAGGGTTAGTTGAATTAACCAGGAAATAGCAAAGAATCACATTCAGACTGTTAATAATAGTGTGTGAGAAATTGGAGTTTGATAAAAAGAGATGAGACAGATCGCAAAACGTTGATCTGAGAGAGTGTTCGCTGGAGAATTGATAAAAAGTTTATCTTTCGATTTATCTTGTGTGTACACGAGGTAAATTTAGCCCAAGAGAATTTGATATCAGGCATTCTTTTGCTAATATTAAATTTTAGTTGGAAACTAATCTTTGCTCGTTCTGTGCGTGATGCGGCTCAATCCTATAGATCTTTTAATGGGGGTATGGATGTTTTAATACGGAAAACATAATGGATTCTTCTCTGTGCTTAGTAATTGAATATCTTCTTCAATTAAAGTATTTTTCTATGTTTTTTCCTTCTATCTACTAATTTCATTCAATTATTCGATCAAAAGAAATCTGAGATTAATTTTGGTAGATAAATTGCAAAAGAAATTGTTTAAAGAAAGATTCAAAATGTTGTTCATGTCGTGCGCAAGCAAAAATGTTGAGTTGACATGTTTAATTGATTTCTAGATTTATGAGTGAAAAAATACACTCTGATTGATATTTCATTCAAGGTCAGTGTAGTAATTTTTTCAAAAATAAAAGATTCATTCAGAAAAAACAACAACTATTTTAGAAAGTGAATGAAAAACATCTTCCCAGTGAGGGGTGAGTCAGAGAGAACGTCTTGAGAGAGATTGAGTAAATTATTCACTTGAATGATTTCTACCCCCATACCCCAAGTGCACTGACAATTTATCCATCACACCCAAAACAAATCATGTAATATTCTCAAATTGGAGAGGAATTACTAACAGAAAGGGCGTGAGAGATTGAACTGCATGTTTCCTCAAAAAAGGAAGAAAATCAGAGAACACGAAAGCTCAGAGCATGCTTCCAAAATGATTCATTTTCAATCAAATCATGACTGATATAATGTGCTCAAATGGATTAGCTAACCAAGGCAACAAAAATAATATTCGCTGGAGTTTTTTAGGCTGAAGAAAAGTTGGAAAAAGTATGCCTGCGGAGACAAAATCCTTTGGGAAAAAAGACTAATGTCTATAAAATACATGCAGTGGACATGTAAATGCGCAGTCATGATGATTCATAGCATTTCCCTACAAAAGGTGAAGTGTGTTTTGTTGTCTTACTATGGACAAATTGATAGACAAATTTTGGGTTATTAATTTCATTTATATTAGAGATTAAATGTTCGTGTTTATCCCTTAATCATACGATAGGTTATATGTGAACTCTACAATTGTATGGAAAAATAGTTAACTTTTTTGATGTGAAAAAATGAAAGTCTAGTTTCTTTTGTCCTGAATGATGAAACTTCACTAAACTAGATTAATATTTCCCCTTGCAAATACCTTAATACAGTTGAAAGGAAAAATATATGGTTTTCTCGGCAAATAATCTCAATGTACAATGTACATAGAAAAGAATTTAACGAGCAATCATGTTCAAGTTCTTGGATAATTAGAAATAAAGATCATATCCACAACATTGAGGAATAGTTCTAATTAAAATCAGTAAAACAACATGTCTAGAGAAAAGAGACGAGAGATAAATTTAGTTGAAAAGACTCACCACCAGAAGGACTGCAGTTGGAGAAAAATATGAAAGACGAGATGATGATAATAATCTGAACGAAATACATTCTAAATCCAATGGGTCTGTTTCATCTAACGGGATATCATTACGAATGGGATTGACAAGTTAAATTTGTATTGTGAAATTTGATCGAATGACTATACGTTGATAGATAGAAACAAAAGAGGATATGATTTCTAAAATTTGTGTTTGAATTAATCCAGCAAAATTGTTTATTTGAATTATGAAATTGTAATCATACTTTACTAGCTTGAAGATACACTATTATCCATGTGAGTTTCTTTTGGTAAATCTATGACTCTCTATTGTCCTTCCTAAGTTTTGATATATTCAATCTTTCTGTATAGTTAGCTTTTCTTAAAACTCTTGTTCAAGAATTAAATTAGTTATTAGACTTTCCTATTGTGACGGCTTGAGTTTTAGAGCCTTACTAGATCATATATACATTTTCAGAGTTTCCATTCACTTGTACTCTGTTGAATTCATATTTTTATTTGGCTTTTACAGTCAGGAAGCCTAAATCGCATGTAAAGATTTCAATGCAATTGGTAAAAACTGCTACCAATTTAGGATTTGACTTTCCATGAACAATTATTCATTGACAATTAATCTATGACTTTAATATGACCAGAAACTGTAGACCCAGTCATCAATATTCACACACAATAAAAGCTTGTAAAAATTAGTCGCTTTTGAAATAAATTCAATTTTAAGATTGCATCTTTTTAAGAATATAACTTTTAATGAAAAATTGCATTTGAGCCAGTAAGTTCGTGTGTTGACTGCGTTATTTATTAGTTTTCGAATACTCAACTACCCTTTCTCTTTTTACATCGTAATATTTCAATATTATGTTTCAAATGTATACTCGTAAGTAGTATTATAATTAATTTTTTACTCTCTTTTTTGCCTTGCCGTAAATCTTTTAGAAAACTCTAGGAAATTATTTTTCTTAATATTATTGGTCAATAATTTTCACAAGAATTTTTTTGCTTTGTTTTAACAAATTACTAAAGATTACAATTACGCACATCTTTCCACCACATTATTGATTGCATAACACTTTTCAAATCTTACTTATTTTTCTTTTTCAACTAAGCAATGGTGGGTTTCTTGCAGTCAACCTGTTGGAATAAAAGATTTTACTTGGGATATTTGAGTAATAAAAATCTCTTTCAGCCAAGACGATCAAGGGTGAGTCATCGAATTCGCTCAAGCCTTTCAATCTTCCAAGATGAAAGTACGACATTAATCTTTCGAATAAAGTGTTCAAGTCTGGCAGTTCTGTGAGGGTGAGTCCCCTCATTACTCACAAGTAGTGATACTTGAAATCTGAAATTCGATTTGTGAATAAAATTTCCTCAGAATCGTAAGGTGAGCTATTTCGCACACTATTTGACGAATTAAACTCCAGAAAGCTGCAAAGGTAAATATTATCTATTTATAACTGACGTTTTGAGTAGGGCGCCAGAATCTATTTGATGAACATTTCTCTTGCACTTTGCAAATTTTATAAAAATTGTATTTTTTTTCGATCAAAGAGCCTATATTCTGGCGTCCATTTCATGAACTAAATATCGAACAGAAAAAATAACTATTCTTTTATAGCCAAAAAAAGTATCAAAAGTTTTTATTTTACAAAAATAAATCATCAGAAGTCAGCTGGCACTGTGAGTGACAACAGAACCTCGACGATGAGGCTGAAATTAATTAAATATTAGGCTGAAAAGAAAACATTTTCTTCTCTTAGCGTTCAAAGAGAGGTTCAGTTAAAGGAAATGTAAGCTACTCTAAGCAATAGATTGACGTTTTTTTACCGCTACACTGAAATTGAGAGGCTTTTTAGAAAATCAAGCAATCATTCTTGCAAAATATTTGAATGAAAATGTTACTTTTAGATGGAGAAGAATTTCTACAATTAAAATTTTCCCTAAATAAACCGCTTTATCTGAATTTAACGCTACCAAAATTCCGCCTAATATTTCCTCATCTTCAACTCAGAGATCAAAATCTCACGTAAGAAACTGACTGCTTCAAATCATTACAATTTGGTAATATGCGATTTCTGATGATAAAAATATCTTAAAAAAAAATATTTTTTTGAAGAATTTTTCACAAGAATTGTTCGAATTTTGATATCCAGCCTAGAAAGTTTCTTTTCCTGAAAAATCTTCCGCTCAACCTCTGACTTACAGCTGGTTGAGCATCCAAAAGTTGTGAATACAGTCTAGGACTAACATATGGATGCTACCTGTTAGGATTTAATAACTCTTGCCGGCTTACTGAACAGTAGGATGCGAGAATGCAAATTTCGTTGAGGTGATTCTTCTTTATTCTTAAACTACGTATTTTTCTTAGGATATTTTTAGAAACTGAAATTCTTCTCGACCCTTCTAAATTAGGTCCCCAAACTACCTACTTGAAAGTAGTTTTACACTAAATGGTTAAACTTGAAATTTGATATTCTTCGCTGCTCTAAATTGGGATTGTAAAGTTGAAATTCTAGCAGTTTAAAACAAAAAATTCCCTCTATATGCTTTTGTTGAATTTTCATAAGTAGGAAAAATGTCAGAAGATCTTGAAACAGAGTTCAAATCCACATAGCTTTGAGGACCAGTACTTGTTCTCGGCATAAAATGAATTCTTACTTGAAAAAGAAATAAAATTATTGATTCATTGAGAATAAAAATGTCTGTCCAATTGTCATTGGATATTACTCAAAAAACACATTTATATCATGCATTCGTTTGCCCTGATTATCGCCTATGAAATTTCTCTGATTTTTAAATCTTGACATTTTGGCAAATTTTCACAGAAACCTGTCAAAGTAAGCCAACATTTTATCTACAATGCGCCATCTTGAATAATCGGCAATTCTTGACAATTATACTTTTTTTTTCTCAAGGTCAATTCAGTAAAAGTCTGCTCACTGAATATCAAATAATCCTTAGAAGCCATCCCATTCTAAAGTAAAGAGGTAACCGATTCTTTCATCAATGATTCAGCATTCAAGTCTACAAGTGAGTATTCCTCTCAATTGATACCAGTTTAAATATCATTCTTACGAGGATTATTGAGACACGAAATATGCAGAAACATTCTCATGACTTTACTTGTTGAAAATTAAAGATAAACCTTATTTTTCCATCAGGGTCCCAAGAAAAACCTTGTAAGGCTGGACGAAATTTGATCTTTAAACAGAAAGATGAACTCGTAAGTATTTATCTCAAAAGGGGTCTTATTCAATTTAGAAAAAGGTATATTTTAAAGTGCATCAATTCACAATTTTAGGGAAAAAAAGAAATCCAAAATGCACCTGTGAGACCACTTAATCTCTTTGACGTTGGATAGACTCCGAAAGCCTTAGTTATGCCGGCTAAAAAAGTCAGTGCCATTTCAAGTCTCTCCCGAGCGAACCTTTAAAATAGACTGAAGAACAAGTGAGTTTTCGGCTTTTTCATCTTACCTTCTATTTTAGTGAGGGTTGTTTGATCAAAGCTAAAATAACTGGGCTTGCCAAGTTTAGTTGGAAAGTTATTTCTTATTTCCCGCTTTCTTATTGGTTGAAATGTTAGTTATTTAATCATTCACTACTAACAAGTATGTTCTAATGAAAAAGTTTTGAGTAGGGAATACATTTGAGGTTAATACGACTCTCTCCCACTTTTTCACTGATTTTTAACTCTTCTAACCTCAAGAGAGAAGTTTTCCTGCGTAAAATAAATAACCTTCTCTAGAGAGCCATCAAGACCTCGACAATTTCGATCACGATCTAAAACCATTTAATCCTACAGCAAGGAACTGGCAAGGTGAGACCGCGTCCGTCCTAAGGTTTTATTTTCCTTTAGGCTGAAAAAATAAAGGTTTTGCCAACAAATTGTTCATCTTTCAGGAGGACTTGATCGTAAAATCAGTAAGAAGCCCTTCTTTGATGACGCCTAGAAAACTCTCAGAGCACAGGTTCCTATAATCCCTTCTCGATATGTTTCCTATAGCTCGTTCAACTTGCAGATCAGGCAAGTTTAGGTTTTCCAATTTAACTCTCTAATCACCAAGGAGAATCAGTTAAAAGTGTTTTAAAAAATCGTTGTTTTTATGAATCATAAATTAGCAAACCCTGAAGGACTTGGTGAGAACGTTCATCGTGTCTTTATCTCGCAAATAACCAACTTAGAGATTGAAGGTAAACCTTATCTTGATGAGATGTCAATTTTTTATAATATTTGAAATTATTATATAATTAAGATCAGCTTCAGATATGGTTAATTGGTCAGCTCTAGAGGTGATAAAGGGGGTCTTAATGAGTTATTTTTCATAAATGATTTTTTTTCATTTTAACAAAGTATATAATTACGTATCCTTAATTCGATGACTAATCTTTCACTAATTTTCTAGTCTTGTAATGAACAGAACTAGACTTTCTTCACTAGATGTGGTGGATTGTTCCTCAAGTCCAATAAATATGATATCTCATATGGCGTGGGTTCGATTCCTTGAAACAAATTTACTTTGTAAATAGTTTCAAACCTTCCTCTCCATTATGAACCCTCGTGTGAACCCGAAGAGAGTTAGACTCGGCTATGAAACTCAATTCTAAGAAAAAAAGGGTTAATTTTCGTGGGTACAAAAATAATTAATTAAGGCCACAATTTGTTCTCTTATTTGTGAAACTATAGCTGAGATTTTTGAGAAAAAAAAGTAAAAATGTTTTATGTGACCCCTCTTTCTATTATTCTTTCCATTCTACCCTCGATGGAATTTTCTCTTGTTTATGAAACTCTATTACTGAGGTATTGTACTTAGAGTTCTTGCTTCGACTATTTCTTCTACACAGGGCTAAAACCTTTATAAATAATAGAAATCTAAGGATTAATTATTTAAACCTCTTGAAGCTCTGGAAACGAGATGTATGCAAACCTTTGTCCTGATAATTTGAAAAGAACCATGACCTTGAAAAATATGTAACACTCAGGCATAAAATCAACTTTCTAGCCAACTGATGAAGAAGCAAGCGAAATGATATATTAATTCGATTAATCCAGATTGGGTGCCAAGTACTTTTAACAACCTCAACATGAATTGAATTCATTGACTAATTATACAATACTAAAATACTCTTAACTTACAAAGGAATTGTTCGAAGTTAGTTGGATAACACCTCTGGTATAACATAGGATACAACCACTGTAACTTGAATTGCATAGTAACTTTTGAAGGCCGAGGCTCTGATGTGTCATGATTCATTAATGAGAGTGGGTTGAAGATCAAGTGTTGATCTCCTTAGGATTTAGAGTTGGATGAATCTGTAAGAGGACTAGCCCCGCTAAAGAACGAACCATGCTAGAGATGCAAGATAATCTGTCTTTTTTTATATCAAGGAGGACCCAGGAACAGCTTCTGAAAAGGTTAGTTATTTTCGATGTCACTAGCTTCACAGTGCAGTAGAAATCTTGTGCCACGACTCAAGAATGAGCTTGCCCATTGAATACTATTGGCTAACATTTTCTTTTGAATGCAATTACGAGAAAGGTCATAAGAAGAGAAAAGTTTTCGAAAAGATGCAAAAATTATTTGAAAAAGTGCAAATAAATGCATTTCTTTTGAAAAATTATCATTTTGAGTTGAAGATGTGTGTTTTTCCAATTCTCTTTTCCAACTTTGATTCATCAGATTATTAAAATTACTTTTTGTATTATTAACCTCTAATTATTGAGTATAATAAAAATTGAGAACAGTCAATTGAAATATTTGCGCCACTCCCCGATAATGACTATTATTTTCCGTCAAAGAATACGGTTTTGTACGATAATTGTATAGACATTTTGAAAATTATTAAAAATGCAAAAAAAAAAGAATTCGCATCTTTTCTCCTAGGCATTTTCAAGTGACGAATATTAGTTTTCTTGGAGGTCATAAGGCCTTAGTCATAAGGTCCTGATCTAAAGCTTGTTCTTTGTGAAAGAATTGATTTCATTTTTTGATTACTTTTTCCATTTTCAGCTTTTAAATCTCGAGGAAATGGAGACTCCTGAAAATGTAAATCATTTAATGAAACAAGGTTTAGTCTCAAGTTTATGGGTCATTGTAAAAATAATTTGAGGCCTCCTTAACTGATTCTGACTTTTGGCCAATGGCACAAATTTTGTGAAAAACGTTTGACTCTTTTCTTCTCTAGCAGGGCGAATTGGAGACCACCGATGAATTGGCTCTGGACAATCTCGATGAGGTAGGTTTATTGAATCTCATTATTTTAGCCCTTTTAGAAATGGGTCCTTACATAATTGATCTAGTTTCAGAGTCATTAAAAACACATAGTTAGGTTCGCTCACTGAGTCACAATTTTTCACAAAACCCTTGAAAACTGATCCCTTTCTTCCAGGCCCAATTGGAAGAGACAAATGAGGCGGATCTAGCTGATCCTGAGGTAACTCTCTCTTCAATTTAGCAGCGCCACATATATTTTTTAAGACATGAAATTCTGTATATACGTTGAATCATTTTCATTTCTCTATAATAATTCAATGCATACTTATCTTTTCCAAGGAAAGGCCTATGGAAGAACCTGTTGTCAACCTCGAAGAAAAGTAGAGCGGTGACATATTACTTAAACCAGGTAATTATTGTAGCTAGAAGATCTGGTTTTCATTCATTCACAGTAGTTCGCCTTTTAGATTTTTATTGTCGTAAAAAGATTATTAATTCACATTATTCTTTTTACAGAAATATGACAGAAATTAATAAATCATTACTTGTTTGAAAATGCTCATCTTTCAATACTAAGAAATTCAACTACAAATTTAAACTTTTGTATAACAGAATCTACGCATTTCATTGATATTAAATTGATCTTGAGTCATTTATATTTTCATTCTGCTTGCCCATGGTGAGTGCTCTCAAATTTTTTGAGGACATAATATGCCTAATTTCCTCGAAGATGTTAGCAGATTGCTGACTTAGAGTCATGCTGTGGAGATAACGACTTGAATAGGTAAATAAAAAGCTTTTTATTTCGTCGGCTCTCATCAGACCTTACACCGACATAGATATTTATACATGAGAGAGGTTTGATAACCTGCTCATTCTGGCCAATCATTCTCGGGTGTGTCCAAACCCGTGTCCTAGGCCAATCACACGTCGGTGTGTGCTGTTTGGTGTATGCATAGCCCTCTGTCCGGTTTGAGAAAGGAGACTATGAGCTGCGTGTTGCTAACCGTGTGCTTATTCCTGCTCTTGCGTTTACCTTGCCTTGGAGACTGCGAGGCGTTACGTTTGCGGGACTATATTTTCCACTTCTTTTTCTGATTTTCCAATGCGAAATTGAGTTCTGCTTAGGTTAATCTCTTCAAATTTCTATCGCTTGAGAACTCTATTCCTGAATAATCTTTTCATCGAGATCTCAACTGTATATTTCTACGCATATTTCTTGAAAGGAATAAGAGCCATACGCTGTCGAGTCCATGTGTTATAATTTCTCAAATTTCATTGTCTATTTTTGCAGCTTAGAGAAGCGAATTAAAATGTTATTCTTATATCTTCCTTAAGTAGGACTAGATTTTAGAGCTGAAGATATTTTCTCAAGATTTAGCAAAGCCAGAAATTATTTTGACAAATCCTTTTAGTTACACTTGAACTTTAAGAAAGTCAACTTAAGGATTGATACATATTGAGACTTGATCTTGACTTTGTTGTTACTCTTTATTTTAGCACAAGTATTTTCAAAGTTATGAGCTTTCAAAGTTTGTGTGTCACTAAACCTTTAGTCGAAAAAATATCATTGAGGTTCGAGTGCTTGATAGAATTTTATCAATCACACATTTCTTTGATAGAGAAATACTCAGCGCTAATATATGCTATTTAACCAAGACGAAGTTTTTTTTAATATTGAAAATTAATTTCCTCATCTTGGAAATTCTTCAGAGAACAATTATTGATGATTTCATCAAAATCGTTAGAAATCAATCTAAGATTATATATGATCAATAATGAGAGTGAGAATTTTGGCATAAATTTAAAATATTTTATTAACACTCATGGCTCTCTGAGAGATGGCTCGTTAGTTAGGCTACTCACCTGTTCGTTTGTGTCATAGATTTTCAAGTGTAATTTTAAAAAATTCAATCAATCATATATATCAATTTATGCGTTCTAAATTGTGTTGACTGAAGGTGTTAAGATACGGTTCAACTTTGATTTGAGCATACTGTGAGTTATCAATCAAAATATCATCTCTAATTCAGGTCATAAACTTTCTTGTAAAAGTTTGAGTTAGAAATTCGTCTTCTTTCAAGGAGAAACATGTCACACCAAATTAAAAGTTTAGCGGATTGATCGTTGAGGAACATGAAACTTCAGCAAATATAGACTCTGGTACTACATCATTAAATTTCACTACGAATTCATTGAGCATGAAAATCTATAAAACGAACTTGATAGCCCTACTAATGATGAGAATTGATTTAAATAATCATAGATGAATAAACACTGACGCCATGGCTATCAATAGAAAGATTTAATTGATTTCTTTTCTCTTATTAAAAAAACTATATATAAACCTTCCTTAATAATTTCTCTGAAAAAATATTCTAGATGAAAAAGTTTATACAACTCGTATTAGTATTTAGTAAGTAAGGTAATTTTCAAAATCTTGTAAATAATCTGAAACCCTATTTTCAGCTTCATGTTTGCTGGGATTTGAATGTGAGATAATTTCATGCTAGGTTCTATTTATAAATAATTAATACTTATTTTCATTTCATAGCTTCTAGTGAAGTCAAACAAGAACTGAGAGTCGTGGAATTGAGCCTTTCGGACAAAGTCGTAACAAATGGTGGACCCCTAACTTGGAGTGCAGAACTCAATGATGAGACTAAACCCGTTTATCATGAGCTGCAAGAGCAGGTCTGTCTGGTGAGTCACAGTAAAGACTAAGTAGAGTCTATACAAATGTTTGATGTCAATTTGCTTTCTATTTTAGTCTTTTCAATTGTATATTCAAATTATATTACAATAATATATTACAGATTTCTCTCAAC
>JJOG01006551.1:0-35516 GCA_000715275.1 Gyrodactylus salaris
GAGGAATGTCGTGTACGAGGACCATATCCTGTTAACTTCGTACCGACAATTGGATAGATTTTATAACCTCTCGCTTTGTGAGGGTTTGAAAAAATTTTCTTCTATCTATAAATCTGTACAAATTCTATAGAATTCTATGTAATTAAAAAAATAATAGTTCAGCGGATATTATTTTCAGCTTCATATCACCTTCAGTTTATGAAAAAATTATCGTGGCAAGCTTAGAAAAATAGTTACTGCAGAGAGAATATTATATCTGAAGGCAGAGTCGAAACAAAAATTTGCAGCGCTCGGATTAGAAGTTCTACCCTATCTACCAAACAGTCCAGACCAAGCTCATTCAGATTGTCACCTCTACAGATCCATAAAGCATCACATTTCGCTAGAAAACTTCCGAAATTATGAGTATTATTAATCGAATAGGTTAAAATTGACTGAAATATTGTGAATTGAGATGGACTGACTGACTAATAAAGGGATGGTGTATTGAATTGTTCCCCGAGTCCTATAAATATGATATTTCATATGGCGTGGGTTCGATTCCGGTCTCCTCCCTCCTTGAAACATTTTTACTTTGTAGATAGCTTCTACCTTCCTCCCCATTATAACCCCTCATGTGAACCAGAAGGGGTAAAGTATTAAAATAATTAGTCAAGACTTAAGAAAAACCATACAGGACAATTATGGAATAGGTTGACGTGGAATAGTTTACGTGATTGCCAGAATTTCCTTCTGGTGAATTCGGTTGCTGTTGGTCCTTTTACAAGGAGAATTCAAATTAATTTCTATCAAATGAAAATCATCTCAAAAGAGTAAATGATAGATTGGATTTACTCTCCCTAGACAGATAGCATGAGTAGTCGATGGGAGGTAGGCATCAGTGATGCGAGGAACAAGATGAAAGGATTTTGATTAAAATTCTCAAATCTCAACAAAATACACAGCCTCTTATGAATGTGTGGATGGGAGAGTTATTCTCACAAATAATATATATATATTTCTTTGCATAATTTTGAAATTAAGCCACCTTTCATTTCTGTATAAGGCATTCAACAAGATTGCATAGCCCTTCACAAAAGCGTACAAACATGCTCGGGATGTGTGAGGCGTTGAATAGTTTTTGAAATATTTAAATTCTTTCACAAATTTCTTCTGTGATTAATTGCCTTCTGTCAAGTGGGAAAACAGGATATATAGCCTTCCTTGAGCATTGCATAATACACAAATATTACCAACATTGACTAGAGATAGATGGAGAGGGGAACAAAGAGTTATTCTCAGCACATACTTCCAATTTTGACATCAATTGCAAAATTTTGTATTCAATTTTTCTGATGAGATTAGCTCGCGAGAACTGCTCAGTTTATTGCCTGAGTGAAGGGAGTGATTTGTGGATGAAAAATGGCTTTTTCTATTCAAATTTCCCCTCTAGTGCAATTAGATTGACCAAGATTCTAAATTATATCCCAAGTAATCGAAAGATTACCAATTTATTCAGTAAGGAACATTTTATTAAACTAATCGTATTCTAGCTTATAAATATTTGGTTATTAGAAGCTTCATCAATTCATAAAATTTCAAAACCTAAAGACTTTAAGTCTTAGACTTAGAAGTTTAGTGATTCTCAATGTTACTACTCACAAGTAAATGGTGATTTAAATAGTAAAATTCATGTATTAGGATTTGATTTTGCTGTGATGAGAAATTCTTCAAAATCAAAGCCATAAACCGCTTCCTTCTCCTCTGAGGAATCTTCATTGCCGTCTACTTTCTTGGGCCATGGTCGGACAAAGCTGTCTGGAATTTTCTTGTCAGCATTTTCGGCCCTTTTTACAGCCTTGACTACAACTTCTTCTGGGACGTCTTCGTCCTCTCCACTCTCAATTTCCATATCAATCTCTCCAGCCTCTCCGTCCACCCTTTTGGGTCGATATAGGTTCTCATCTGCGAAATCTTCCGATCGGTAGACTCGCACCCCAGTGACAGAATTGAGATCCTGGCGCTTCTTGCGCCGATTCTCGTCGCAGATGAACATGTGCTTTGTGACATCACTGACGACCTTCTTCACAAAGCGAATGAGGCCCTTGCCTTTTTCCACGGCGATACCGGAGCAGGCCGCAATAGTTGCCAGACTAACTGGATGTGACAAGTGAGATGTCCGGTAGCAGCAAATCTCCGAGTACTCTGTTATACCGATAATAACACGGCCGTTGATCAGGTTATTCTCCTCCTTCGAGGTGGTATCTAGGATAATTCCTCCAGGCACAGAAGTGAAGCCAAGAGTCACAAGAACAGGAATGCGGTTCATTTTGATGTAAACCTTTGGCAAAAGACTCTCCTCTTCGTCGATACTAATCTTGCCAGAGTCTTCAATGTTCAGGGAGGGTATTTTAAATGTGAGCAAGGCAACAATTGCTGCCAATGCACCGCAATCAACAACGTTTCCATCGAATGAGAGGACCTTCAGGTCAATTTTTATGGCAAAGACACGCTCGTATGGATTAATGACAAGATCATCGAGGTTAATGGAGTCTCTAATCAAGTTTTGGATCACTCCAGACAGTTGTCGACTTTCATTTTCAATGTCTTTATGCTTAGTTTTGCCAATTACCAAGGAGAGATATGATAGATCCAGAGTTAGGAAGAAGAATCCAGACTTTGGTCTATTAGAATTGGGTTCATAGACATCATAAGAAGCAGTAGCTAGTATTTTTGTACTTCCAATTTGTGCAATGCAGCAGCCGCCGTTTTTCTCAAAGTTAGGAGGAAAAGAAAATGAAATATTACGATATTCATGCTTAGTTCTACCATCAAGACGAAGTTCTGAACCAAGTAATGACTCTAGTGTGGTCTTTTCTATGAAGGATCTCTTTTCATGTTTCAACATTTGTATAAACTGATTACTTAAACGATAATTTTCGCCGGATCAAAACAAATATTTTGTTATTTTTTGCTTGCAGGTCAATTTTAAATTAAGAGACTCCCCTAAAAATGTTACATTGCCTAAATCAAATTAGCAGAAATAATAGCTTTTCAAGTAACCATTTACTAATATTTTTCAGATATGAAGAGACTTTTCTCCTCTATTCACTACTCCGTCAAGGATAGTGTCGCTGTGATAAAACTAGACACACCTAATTCATCAGTAATTACTCTCTTTTTGATATTTGCTTAGGTGAATACGCTCTCAAAATCATTCTCAGACGAGCTTACATCTGCATTCAACCGCTTCCAAGCTGACAAGTCAGCTGTGGCTGCTATCCTAATTTCAGGAAAACCGAATTGTTTTGTTGCTGGCGCCGACATAAAAATGCTGAAGCAGTGCAAATCCAAAGAGGAACTCCAAGAACTTTCAAAGTAAATCTTAATTACTCACCCATTCTCTAATAGGAATGGAAAAGAACAATTTAACTTGATGGAAAAGAGTGAAAAACCAATTGTTTCAGCCATAAAAGGTTCATGCC
Organism: Gyrodactylus salaris; assembly: GCA_000715275.1. Classification (NCBI taxonomy): domain Eukaryota; kingdom Metazoa; phylum Platyhelminthes; class Monogenea; order Gyrodactylidea; family Gyrodactylidae; genus Gyrodactylus; species Gyrodactylus salaris. Next base: position 3,465 of record JJOG01006551.1, read on the forward strand.
TCGGAGGTGGGCTTGAACTAGCCCTGGCCACCCATTATCGCATTGCCGTTAAAGATTCAAAGACGGTCTTTGGATTCCCAGAAGTTAAATTGGGGCTTTTACCCGGCGCCGGTGGAAGCCAGAGAATATTCGACAAATGCGTAAGCATTAACGAAGCTATGCAAATGATGCTGACCGGCGCCAATAAGAGGGCTGATAAGGCCAAGAAACTCGGCATTGTTGATCAGGTTATCAGCCCCTTGGGACCGGGCATTAATAATGAAGCTACAAATACATACAACTATTTAGAATCTGTTGCTATCGAAGCAGCCAAGTTTGTTGAATTGCACTAATGATCTCTTTAGAAAATTAGCTCAAGGAACTCTAAAAGCAACTAAACCAAATCCATCCTTCCAAGATAGTAAGGTTATCATTGTTGTGTAAACAAGTTTCATGTTGACCATGTTTTTTTAACGAACGAGAGAGATACAAATAACATTTAATCATTATAATTCTTTAGAAATAATCAATATAATCATGAAAAATGAAATGACAAGAAACCTCTTTATGGGTATGGTAGAGAAGAAGGTCAAGGCTATGACGAAGGGACTCTACCCGGCACCAGAAAAGATTATCGAACTAACTAAACAGAGTATCGCAAAAGGCAAGGAGCATGGCTATAAGCTAGAGAGTGAATACTTTGGAGAGCTGGGCATGACCAATGTATCTAGGGCTCTATTTGGTCTCTTTGAAGGGACAACTGAGTGCAAGAAGAATCGCAGTGGCAAGCCAAAGTCTGCAGTCAAGTTAGTTCTACCTTGAAACTTATCAAACAATATTAATTAACCCACCTACTCCTAAGTAGTACTTTTTTTTGACATTAACTAAGTTAATTTAACTTCTTCAAAAAGTCTTCGTGACTAATTTGTGGATATGAAATAAAATAAAAATGGTCTGGCTTGCAACTTATCTTCCTAGAAAAACTGTTGTCTGAAGTTTTACCTCTTCTCTTCAAGTACGGTTAGTGTTCTCGGCTCTGGGCTTATGGGCGCAGGTGTGGCTCAAGTCTCCATTCAAAACAACATTCACTGCATTATGAAGGACGTCAATCAAACCGGCCTTGACCGTGGCGTCCACCAGATCCAGAAGAACTTTGAAGGCCTGATCAGGAAGAAGAGAATGACACGCCTTGAGAGTGACAAGATCATGGCAAACCTCCAACCGACCCTCGAAATGAATCATCTCAAGAATGCAGATCTCATTATTGAGGCTGTCTTTGAAGATATCAACCTCAAGCATAAGATCCTCCAGGAGGTGGAAAAGGTCATGCGTCCTGATGCCATCTTTGCCTCAAATACCTCAGCGCTGCCGATTAAGGAGATTGCTTCGGTTAGCAAGAATCCTGAGAATGTGAGCGAAAATTAATATTCTTGCCAGAAATATGCATTTTATGCCGTAAAATCTTTTTCTCATTATTCTGTTACGTAAGCCATGAAAGACGCCACTTGAGCATAGCGCTTTGGCATAACATGCTTACAAGTTGACTTGCCTCACATTCTAGGATCTATTAACCTGCTTCCAGATTCCACCACTTGATAGATCGACTCATTGACGACCTTTACTATCGACATGAGTTCTCAAACTAATGACTCGGGCATCAGAAGTCTGTAAAAGATTTGATTAGCCAAGTAATCCTTTAGAAGGACCACTGTAGGATTTATTATGTTGAAAAATTTATTCAAGAGTAGAAATATCAACAAGAGATACAAGACCTGAATATTTAAAAATATTGAATACCCCCGTTGTATTGGCGCAACTAGTCAGATTTAGTTAGTGGCGGTTATTAATTAATTTGAATCTAAAAATATAACAGGTCTTGCAAGTACACCAACTTGGTAGTATTCGGTACTTTAAGTTAATTTTGAAAAATGACTGAATTTTTTTTAAATTTCCTTTTTACAATCAGGTAATTGGAATGCATTACTTTTCACCTGTCGACAAGATGCAGCTCTTGGAGATTATCACGACAGACAAGACTTCAGAAGAAGCGCTGAGTAAGTTATCGCTTGATTGGTTTGTACATTCAAAATTTAGTTCAAGTTTTTCTATGCTTGGGCCTAGGAAGGTTAATTTAACAAACCAACGAGACTCGTTCAATTATTATTTTGATTTGAAAGAAGTATATTTAAAAATATATAGCACTATAATCTATCGTCTGTTAGACAGGAATTGGTTTATGAGGGGGCAAATTTTTGGATTTATATACAATAGTAGAGCTTTCGAGATCGTTTTGATGTTGGTCTCGTTCTTTAACTTGTCACGAACTGAGAGTGGAATTTTCATCAACATATTTAGGTATATTGAGTTAGAGAGCTTCGGTCTTCGCAAGTTGTAGGGGCCAGTGTGGGATTCGTTCATCGAGGAGATTCTGTTGTAGTTGGCTATGAACGATGCGTGTCTACGAATCCAAAGTGGTATGAGATTGGCAAGCATCAGACGGGATCTATAGGATCTTGGGCCAGGGTAAACACAGCCAAGATAGTGAAATTGAAGCTGTTCAATCTTGTCCGATTGACTAATGGAGATCTTTGTTAGTACAGATGATCCATACTCGATTATGGGCAGGAGGAGAGTTTTATAACAATGTAGGCGTATGTCAGGGGATGTGATATTTTTCCTTATCTTGTTGGAGGAAAAGATGAAAGACCTTACAATATTATTGACATGTTTATCGGTGCTGAGCGAACTATCAAATTCAACGCCCAAGTGCTTGGTAGTGTATAGTGAGGTTCATAAGAGAGAGATGAGTCAATAAAACTGGTTATCTTCATATTTTTGCTCAAAGGACGAACGTTTTTGGAAAAAATGTATTGAAAAGCTTCCTGATAGATGGGAGAGAGTATTTGAAGAAGGTGGAAACTATATTTTCTTAAATAGATGCACTCAAAAAATATTGTTTTTCGCTCAAAATACGACATTACTTTCCGATAGACCTAATATTAAATATTGATATGGGTTTTATGATAGTCTTAATTAGCATTTAGATATATTGAAATTCAATAATTGAATCACATATTGGCCTTAAAAACATTTAGAGAACATGCTAATAATATAACTGTAATATATTTTATGTAAGATGCATATCAAACTGATGAATCATACTCTCAAACTTTAACTTTATTCAACCAAAAATATTAAAAAATAGTTATTTCATGAATACGCAGTACAGGTAAAACAGTCACATCATTCTGTTGAAGCTTGATTGTGTAATTAGTCGTTTCTTATAAGGAAAGTTTCACATCTCATTGGTTTAGAAAACAATCTCCAACCTCCCTTTGAAGAAACGGCTGAGCTTTAACCGAATGTCGCTGTTTCACTTGTATATGAAAAATAGCCAACACGCTTCGAATATTTTTTTTGCCACCCTTTTAATATATAGAAGACTCAATTTTGAGGAGAATTTACATGTATATTTAAAAAAGATTATTCAGACATGTTGGAGCAATCATCATCGAACAGTTCCTCTCCCTCTTCATCATCGTCATCTTCTTCGTCGTCGTCCATTTCCTCGAGTTCCTCATCATCATCTTCATCCACGCCAATGTTGGAGCCGACATCGAATATCCCATCGTCCACCGAAGAGATGATATCAGAGCATAACTCATCATTCTCCGAGTCACATCTCCCATCACTATTACTAAGGTCAGAGTTAGACTTGTGGTGGAACCCATTCGGATACTTGGAGGAGATGATTCTATACTTTTCATTCAAAATGTTCTGGGTACGTTTGGCTAGTAAGTCCATATCACCAAACTCTTCATCCGAATCTTAAAAAGAATAGAGAAATACAAAATTACCATCAAGGTAGACTATGGCGTCATTTTGAATGTCACTATCAAAGATGATAGCGTCAGTCTTTACGTGATTCTCCTTCTCCAGAACTTTGGTCAGCTTGAGGGACATTTCTGAAATGCGTAGTTTGGATGACTTCATGGACTCGTAGGAAGAACGAATCCTTATGAATTCTTTCTTTAGGAATTTGCAGTTTCTCAAGTCAGGCTTCTGGGAAATTACTTCGGACAACCATTTATGGCAGTGTGACACCCAATCAGGATGCTTGTTCATTGTAATGAAATCTGTGAGGATTCTAATGAAGCACAAAGTGTGTTTTTCACTAAGTAGAATGTGCTTAACAATTTGTCGGACATTTTGAGGTTTATTGCGGAGGATGAACAATTGATTAAAAGATTTTGAATTAATTAACAAACCATCGATATCATAATGACCAGGATCAGATATGTTTTTGAGCTAAAAATAGACATATTCTTTACTTACATGTATCAGCTTGTTATCATGTGAATTCATAATTGTACTATAAATAAACAATCATTTAAAACTTTTGATTGTTGTTATAGCGAATCTGCACTTTCAAATAATAAAAATTCTTATTGGATATACGTTTAGCTGTAAATAAATTCAAATGTCCGATCCTACATACGATTACCAGTTCAAAATAATCGTCATAGGTGACAGCATGGTTGGAAAGTCTACTTTAGTCAATTCTTTTGTGGAAAATCGATTTGTACAATCTTGCGAGCCGACCATTGGAGTAGATTTTTGCATAAAAAGCGTTCAACTCGATAATGGTAAAAAGATCAAATTCCAAATTTGGGATACAGCTGGACAAGAAAAATTCAGATCGATATCTCAGAATTATTACAGAAACACTGTTTGTGCAATTCTAGTCTTTGACCTGACTAAGCATGAGTCTTTTGACCACATAATCGAATGGTATTCCCAAGCCAGACTGGCCATTGTATGTGAAAATCCCATTTTCGTTCTCTTTGGCACTAAAAAGGACAAGGTCAACGAGAGGGTTGTTAAAACGGAAGACGGGAATAATCTTGCTGAAGATTTGGGAAATATGTTGTACTTTGAGTCATCAGCTATGGATATTAATGAATTGAATAAAATTTTCAAAATTATCGGCCAGCGAATCTATAAAAATCTAGACATTGGAGTTTATAAAGATGTAAGTCTTGTGTGATTCCTCAAATGAAAGAAATTTGATTAATAATCGATCCGAATTAATTAGAAATGCATTTCTATAATATTTATTTTCTACACAATATTTGTGTTTGTGCTAGTTATAGGCTTAGTTTTATTTTCTTTAATAATTCGAAATAATAAATTTTCTAAATGAACTTTTCTTGGAGAGCAATGCTCTTAGAGAATTTCAAACTTGTTGAGATATCTAAAGGATGTGGATTTACTCAAAAATAATTCACCTCTTTCATTGATATTTCCTAAATAGTTTCTTATTCAATAGATTTTCAACAAATCAAAATTTTAGCCCGTATAAACTACTGAATAGTATAAAGCGTATAACTTCTTTCAATAATAAATTCACTTTAACAGATTCCAGAAGGAGTAAGCTGTTAACTTTTCTTTTATACAGTTATGTAACCGATCATTAGACTGTAAACTTATTTTCTGCTGTAAGAAAAAAATATTAATTCTTGTATTAGTTAAATTTCGTTAAGATTCTATGAAAAATACTTAATTCTCAAGCTCAGTGAGTCTTTTGAAAATTCAACTCGGAATAGTCAAATAGTTTAATATAATTTTAGAGCTTAAAAGCTTTTTATTAATGTTACTTCATATTAAACTAGTAAAAAAATTTATTTCTAGATTTCTCGAACTCAAGAATGGGATGGAATTAAACAGGGATTCGGACGTATTGGCCAAGAAAATGATAACAGCAATACTGGTAAATCGGAGTGCTGTTAAGAAGCAGATTCTTTAATTTATAAGAATTATCGGTGATAAAAAGATGAATTAACGCCTATCAGATATAATGTATCGCTCCTTTATATTTAATCCTGATATTTTTTATAATTAAATACATCACTGAATTATATTCTATATTCACATTTTTTGGTTAATAAATAATTGAAGGATATCACTGTAATTCTGCTACACTTGATATTGTCAACAGATAGTTTAACCAATAGAAGTAACAACACTTTGATGAATCATTATTAACATGATGATAATAATTCAATAGGTAATTTAACTTGATGCTAAATTAGCATCCAAAACTGAATTTTCACAGAATCTTTTTTTAAAACAAATATTTTCAATTTGTTATTAAACAAAATCGTGTTTGACATAAAACTTATTAAGCGCACTATTGAACTAATTCACGTCGAAATGGCTGAACAGATGAAATATGTTGACCGCCTTGTGGGCCACTCTGATTGGATAACCCAAATCACAACATCTTCCCAAACCCCCGATGTTCTCATCTCATCCTCAAGAGGTACGTCGATAAATTGAAATTTATTTCTTTAGATAAAACTTTAATCGTTTGGCAACTAACTCACTCTCAGGGTGATTACGGCTACGCTAAAAAATCCCTCCACGGACACAATCATTTTGTCAGTGATGTAGTAATGTCATCTGATGGTCTATTCGCCTTGTCTGGCTCATGGGACACGACACTTCGTCTATGGGATCTCACTACAGGAAAATCAACTAGACTCTTCACTGGACACACCAGAGATGTATTGAGCGTTGCTTTCAGTGCTGATGATCGTCAAATTGTATCCGCATCAAGAGATAAAACCATCAAGATGTGGAATACCCTTGGAGAATGCAAATACACCTTCGAGGGTCACAATGACTGGGTATCATGCGTCCGTTTCTCACCAAATACTGAGAATCCCATTCTTGTTAGCAGTGGCTGGGATAAGGTTGTCAAGGTCTGGTCCTTAACTAACTGCAAGCTTAGCTCCAACCTAATTGGACACTCTGGATATCTAAATTCAGTTGCTGTTGCTCCAGATGGATCTCTCTGTGCCTCTGGTGGTAAAGACGGTCACGCAATGCTCTGGGATTTACATGCCAGAGAGTTTATGTTCACTCTTGATGCTGGTGGAGAAATCAAGGCACTCTGCTTCTCCCCTGATAAATACTGGTTGTGTGTTGCTGTAGGTTCCACCATTAAGATCTGGGATCTTCAACATAAGGTTCTCTTTGACGAACTCAAGTCGAATAGTACCACAAAGAGACTAGAATGCACATGTCTAACTTGGTCAGCAGATGGTCAGAAATTATACGCAGGTTATACAGATGGAGTAATAAGAATTTGGGAACTATTCAATTGTTAATAAATATACAATTGGCTTTATTACTTATTTACGTCTTATCTTTCTAGCCTTTTCCACTTTAAACTTCTCCTAATTATGCTTATCCCACTGCGACATTCTCAGTGTCAAAATATCACTAGGACATAATCTTATTCATTAATGAATAATAAAACCTTGTATAAAAATGCTTAATCTATGTTTAAAACATAATTACTTTAGCTAGCTACACTATTTGATTAACTCTGATTAGATTGATCTATGTAACAATGAAGCATTGCTAAATAGTATGTAGTACATACTATATGCAAGAATCAATGGGTTTTTGAAAGATGAATTAATACAAACACTTTCATAGAATTCAAAAATCGTTAAATTCTTTCATTGTAAACAGTAATCTATTTAAAATTTATACTAATTTTCTCAAGACATGACCGCCTCTGATTGCTCGTTTCTTACTCAGTTCAAGGTTCCTTTAGTCCTATCATTCAAGGATTTAACACGTAAGCTATATACTTACTTTTTTCCTTCCATTTAGCCAAGAATATTCTCCATTTCATTGGTTTTCACGGTACTGTTATAGGAGTTTTCTATTCCATCTACAGAACTTACCAATACCACACAGTTGGCACAAGCATCAACAAAACCCACAAGCTGGGAGAAAGCAAAGTAGTCGACCAAGTATGCACCAAAGATATCGAAGATAAGGCAGTCTACTGTCGGTGTTGGAAATCCAGCAAGTTTCCTCTCTGCGATGGATCCCATAATAAACACAACGAAGCTACAGGTGACAACCTCGGGCCTCTCATTGTTAAGAAAGAATAAAATCTGATCAACGTAAAAAACATTTATTGTCATATCCCGATCTAGAATAATCTTTAGAGTCATGAATAAATGTATTAATTGACCATCTCTATTATTTTCTTAGCACTATGGCATCTCATTGAAGCTAGACTCCCAATCTCGTCAATTTTCCGGATGAAATGGGCTGAGAAATTCTTGTAGCTCATCACATTGATAACCCCGCAGTTGTGAGAGAACCTCGGATTAAACGTTGGAATGGTGGAGATGAAATATTTTGGTACGCCATATCTTACTATCCAATTTTCATAGACTATCATATCGGTTTTTATCATACTCTCAACCTTTAACAAATAAGTGAATTATTTTCACCACGTTGTGAAAGCTATAAACTAACTTCTAGAATTTCTGTCCAATTTGTGAAAACGTCATGGATCAGAAGGAATGTCATGTCTGCATTTGATAGATAATGTAGCTCAACCAAGTAGTTCTTCTCGTAGACACAACCGGACTTGACTAGAGAATATAATTCTCCTCGAATGGTTTCGTCGAATTCACCGATTTTAACTTTGATTCCCTCTAAAAAATGTTAAAAATTTGATTACTTTTTAAGCCCAAATTCGGTATATTCGAATAGAATCTAACTATCCCTTTCATGATGTCACTCTTTCTCAGTACTACGTAAAAGTCGTTGCGATTCTTCTTCATAAGCACTGACATCTCCATAGCTATGATATTCTCAATTTGCTTTATGTCTCTCGAGTTAGAGACTTGAATTTTGTAGAGAAAGAATTTTGTCTTGAGAAAATTTTCCGTGCATTTTTTCAATGCCGCAAATTCTAATTCCAAACTTTCAAGCTCTCGATTACTTTGATAGGCCATTATAAAGCCAAAATGTTCAACTCTTTCTACATATCTTTTCTCTGTCACACATTCTGGATTGTAAATTGTAATCGACTTTCTAGAAGGGGGTGATTAACAAAATAACAATTACTCAACAGTTTCCTCCTCATCAGAGCTGTCATCGTTCATGAGATTATCGACAATGAGAAATGGTTTCAAATTTTCATCTTCGTTGTTTAAGGAAGCGTTGAAGACCTTTTTAACAATTTTACGACTTTCAAAAGTAACTATCAATATTCGGGGATAAACTTTGATATCTGATTGAGAAATTAATTACATTAATCTTACGTAATATTCTTCCAAACTTTTCAAAAAACTCCAAATGGCTCTTATTCTGTATCCAGTATAGAGGAGGATTATAAAATGCAATGATATTTCTATTCTGAGGGTCCATAGAATTGAAATCTGCATCTGTCAAGTATAATTCTGGTTTTTTAAGATAAATTCCAAGCAAGTCAATCTTATCCATAAAATCTAATGAGTATTTTCCGTTCAAGACATAAGATAGGAGCTGAATTGAATCGATGACTGTAGTGTTAATTTTCTCTTGAATATGGTCAAGGTTCAGGGTATTCTCGAATACCACAAATATCATATTATTATCTCTAATTATAGCTTGATGGATTATTTAGATTATAGATTTACAGCAGTAATGAATTTTGTTTTTATCGAAAAAGTCACGCAGCATGCTATTGCTCAGTTTATCCTTTGGATAACGAATTATCACAATTGTTTTTGGAACAATTTCCGGATCTAAATGGGCTTTCCGTATGAAAAGCGACATATTAGACTTGTTGTTGATTCAAATCAGAATTTTGTTTAATGCTATTAATTAAAACAATATAATAATAAATAATCGATTTGTATTAAATGCTTTAAACTTGTTACAGTTTCAAATGACTTATTGTAATTTATTTTTCGTAATGGCACAACTAATACGCTAATATGGAATATATATCGAAACTATTATTCATAATATAATATCAAATAATAATGCCATCACATATCAGCTATTACATTAAATGGGTAACATTTTCTATAATATTATCTTTCTCAGCTCGAAACTTTTGAGTGTGTTACTACTTCAATATCTCCAACTGATTTGTACACACCACCATTATTGTCAAATGTTCTAATTGAAATGTAATTAATTCTGAACTAACGCTTGATTAGATATCCTTTGTATTTTATACAATTCTTAGAAAAGAATTCCCAAGATTCTTCAGCAGATGAAAGATTTTTCCTCTCCAATATCCTGGAGAAAGTCTACAGTTTCGCCTTAAATATACTCAAGATATCAATGAAGAAAAACATTGACATAAGCAAAATCCTCGAAGATAATGACGAATATGAATCTGTTAAATTCTTGGAGCTGGTACTTATTTGCGCTGTATCTGGGCCTAATAATTCTCCTTTTATTCAGAAGATACTCGGCCTCGATGAAATTATTCAACTAACCCTCATGAAATCGATTGAATCTGTGAGTTCTTATTCTTTACAAATAAAAAGTTTGACTTTTTAAGTGCTAATATTAGAAGCTTCTTGTTCAATGATTTAATGTTTCGAATATATTAGAATTCAGTGTTTCTTCAACCTCTTAAAATGGTCATTGGGTTTTATTTGAACCCCTTCATTGGTGAACATCCAGCATCAGATAATGAAAATACAGAAACTGATAAGTCGAATACTTGAAGTACAGGTTAAAATCTTGATTTATAAACGAGATTTTTGTCTGGATTCTTTCTTATTTACCAATCATAAACGTGCTTACCTCCGAGAAATAATGTAGCAACACTTGGTTTTTATTTCAATCTCAATGCCCTCCTTTAGTGACAGATGAGTGAAATAAAATTAAATGACACTTGAGAATCATGAGTGAAAAAAATCTTTGATTGAAGAGAAAATATCAACTCGCGTTTCTTTTTTTCAAGACTCATCAGTTGATTTTAGGTATGATATGATTCATTCATTGAATTCTCATCGTTGTAATTTTTTCTTCCAAATATTTTCAAAATTTTCTCCGATCTACAATGTTTAAAACTGCATAAAGGTTGCTTTTCTTGAATAAAATAACTAATAGAATATTGAAAGGACCCTTCCTAGCCATGATGATATTATAAGTTGAAGGCATTTTTTTTCAATAATTTCTCTCAGTTTCAGTATGGTAAACAAACTGTGGACTCCATCTCAAATGATTCAATGTCATTTAAAGAACTTCTCGATAAATATGAACACTTGTCCACTATCAACAACGACCTCTCACAAGAGCTGCATGAGAAGAATCTCAGATTATCTCTCCTAGAGGCTCAGCGATTGCACTCCTCGGAAAGCGTCAAGACCTCCCCCTTGGCTGAACATGAGAAGAAGACTCTAGTCGAAGAGACTTTGGAGATCAACAACTTTAAGAAGAAGATTGACGAGCTGCGTAAGCTGAACCAGCATATGGAGTCGTTGAATGAAGAGTTGAAAATTAAATACGAAGAAGAATTCAACCTGAATAGTCAGCTCAAGGAGAAAGTGAGCTGAAAATAATATTAGGGATGGTTTACATGTTCTTTTTCAAACTCTGCTCAATAGAAGAGAATAATACACAGAAAACCATCTGTAGCTCATCTGATAATGGATTTTTACTATTTTGCAAATTTCATCTTTCCAAGGGATCATTCTTGTACTCTTGAAAATTAGCGCGGAATACGGCTATAAATGTAAATATTTACATGTTTTTCAGGAAATCCTATCTCTCCTAGATAGATCATGTTATAGACTTGCATAATTACATTTTTCTATATGCTCAAAATGTTAAAAATCAACTTTTTAAGAACTTCGACGTGAAAAATTAAAAAATAAAGTTTTGAATCAACCATTTTTTTCTTTCCAACAGGTTGATGACTTGAATAAATATGTCGAGTTATCTCACAAGCAGGCTGACGAATTAGACATCCTCAGAGAAGAGGTTCTGTTGTTGAACAAGAAAACCGAGTCTCTAGAGCAATGGCGTAAGAAGGCCGAGGAGAATCTAAGTCTCAAGGTTGAGATCTCACGGCTGCAATCAGATAATAGACTCTGCCTTGACAAGATTTCCGAATTGGAACAGGTTAGTAATTGAGACAAATTTTATAATTCACAAAATTATCTTCATACTTGTGTACTTGAGGATTCTTTGTCTGTTTTGAATTTTATATAATGTTTACAAAGTTCTACTTTCAACTAAACCTTTGAAAATCTGAAATATCTTTGCTTGGAAGTAAGAAGAATTTCTGACAAATTTTCAAAGTAGGATTGATCAAATAAAGACTCGAGAAGTACATTATCAGATGAGCTCTTTCATAAATTCACTAGGAATTTTCGTACACAATTTACAATTGTTCCCTAATAAAAACTAGCCTTCAATCTGGAAGAAAAACCCAGTCTAGAAGCCATTCTTGTGAAAATCTACCCACAATAATTCCTACTTGTTATTAAATCCTTTTCGAGTAATACAAGTCATCTTTTATAGAAGGATTCTGTGAGTATCTTTTTACATCATGTTCTCTCAAATTATGTCAGCCTTTCATCCTAGAATATGACGAGCGATTTCCATACTTTTTTATTTTGACTCTTAGGACCAGGGCTGTCAAATCAACTAGAAACATTCTCAAAAAGGTTCGAATTCTGTGCTATGAGAGGACTGATATACAGGACTAACCGTTATAAATAAAGTTACACATTGTGGCGTACATTAAAATCATAAATTTTCTGTCCCCCTGTCACTTTACAAAAAAGATTCAAAAAAAATGTTTGTTTTACTCGAAATGAAGGTTTAAAAATTTGATTCAATTCAGAGATTCTATCGATTTTTTTTCTAACTAAGATCTTCAACATGATCGAAAGGTTAAAATAATTTTTTAAAAGAACCTACTCACAGATGTGCTATTTTTAAAGCAACAGAAAATGCTATTGTATTCTTTATGTAAACGGCTTTCTCAAATTGTAATTAATATTTAATTAAAAGTCTCAATAAATTTTAGTTGAGGTACTTTTCTAGGTACTTTTTCAAATTTTTTGAGTACTTAAAAGAAGAAAAATAAGGTACTTTTTTCAAAATCTGAGGTACCACCAAAAAAAATTTGCCAAGTCCTTGTTGAAGATCTTGTCAAATACAGAACGGTCAAAAATTGGTTCTCAAAGTTTTCCACTGGCGACTACAATCTTGAGAACGCTCCCAAATCAGGCAGGAAACCAGTTGACATTGACCAGGATTTACGAAGGCTTATCGAAGAACATCCTAGAATAACTACTCGGGAAGTAGCCCAGACTATTGTTCGAATAGTACAGCTTTTACTCATATAAAATCGTTGGGATACGTCAACAGAATTGATTATTGGGTCACACACGAATTGACCGAAGCACAGAAAATAAAGAGATATTCTTCATGCGAAACTCTTCTCAAAAAACATGAAGAATGTTCATTTCTCAACAGGATTATCACTTGTGATGAAAAGTGGATATTTTTAAAGAATGTTGCAAGAAAAAGATCCTGGACAAAGAAGGACCAAGACCACATGTCTCTTTTAAGACTAGAAAAAGAATTTCTGAACTTTCTTGGGAGGTAATGGGCCACCCTCCTTATTCTCCAGACATTGGTCCATCGGATTTTTACCTATTTCAAGATATTTAGAACTTTCTTAGGGAAATAATTTTCAATAACCGCGAGGAGGTTGAAAATTGGACAAAATCATATTTTGAGTCAAAAAGCGAGCAGTTTTGACGTAAGGGAATAGAGAAGCTACCTCAACGTTGGAGAGGCGTTGTCGAAAAAGATGGAAATTATTTTTTTAAATTATTTTTTTGAATTTTAATTTTGACTGACAAAATGTAATTACTTTTCGAACAACCTACGGAATTACGGAACATTGCGGAATTTTTAAAATTCATTCATTTACAAGTAATTGACGTGGCTTTTCATCTTTCCTTTGAATGTTTATTTTTTAATTACTTTGAAAGTGTCAAAACGATACGCTACGTGCATGATCTTTCTTAATAAATCTTAATAAATTTCCTGTGGAAGTGGATTCCGCTAATTTTAAATTCTATTTCAGATTGGCGGTTTCATCATAAGAGACAGTGGAACTCATTTAAACTGCTACGCCTTATCTGTAAAAGTACAAACCTTTGAAGTATCCTCAGAATCAACAACAATTGAACACTTTCTAATCCAGAGATCTGAAAAGGGTGTCCGTCTTAAAGTAAGCTGATCTAAACTTTATAATTGAACAAAGAAACTTTGATTGCATAATTAACATCTTTTTTTCATTTGGAAATATATATCAGGAGTTACCACCTCGGAAATTCTTTATGATTTTAACAAAAAAAAACTTTTATTTCACTTTATGAAACTATAAAGTTAACTCTTTTGCAATGTGTTTATTCACGTGGAATGTTCATGCTTGTTCAAGATCTAAATGGGTTTTAGCATAGCTTTTTAGAGAAAAAAGCAAACTCCGCATAATTGTAATTAAATTTTCATCAACGTAAATGCACACCTTTATAACTTTACAATGAGTAGGGTCTGAACAAGCAATGGCCCACCCTCAATTCTCTCGTGACCCACCTCACAGTCATGCCAGAGATGTTACCCTGCTGTCTGGAGTTGCCCAAATCAAAGGGATCAACCACCATTGATCGTAATGACACCAATGAGTTAATAAGTCGTGAATCCATGGTCAATGGACAGTCACGCGGTCAAAATACCTTTGATCTCTCCAATGACTATCAGCCGTTGAATGAATTTTCATCCCTACTATCGGAGGTGAACCTATTATCAGCTCAGAATCAGTAAGCTTTCTGCTGTTTTTTTATTAAATTTGCCTTTTTTTGCATTTAATTTTTACCCCCTTTTTATTCAAAACTCAAATACATAATTTCATTAAACTTGAATTTAAATTATTATAGAAAGTATCAAAGAATAGAATATGACTCCCGCCCAACTTGAGTCTCTCTGACCGTTCTTATATTTGATGAGGTTCTTTGCGACTATTGCGTATTTTCGATGTTCTGTTTTCCTCTTTTGCAACTCCAGCCTCTCCTCGTCCTCGTCTGAAAGAAATGATTCATATTGCTGTAAGTGGATTTAGAAATTATTATTCGTAAAATTCCATTCTATTTTTGGATAAAAAATGAGAAAATTTATTATGAATGAGTGCAAATTGACATTTTACAAACCACAACTATATTTTCTTTACCTCCAATGATGAAATAGTCAACTTTTGGATATTTATAGATTTGGATTTGATCTTTCTGTCTGTATATTTACTTTTTTTATCAGAAATCCATAGATGAATATTTACACACCATCAAAGTTCTTGTTATGCTAACATCTGGGAGATTTTAATTAGGTTTTCTCATCTTGTTGCTGATCGACAAACTAATTATCTCAACGATTTGGAAACCTGATAATTTGCAGATCATTTTAAAAGTTGGATGGTTTATAGATTAAAATATAAAGGCAACGGTTACTTTGCAGCGAACATGTGATTTCCTTTGTGCCACACTACAATGCGCGCATATATTAATTATACATTGACTGTTTCTTTTCCTAAAAATGATCTAATCTCTTCAAATGCATCCAGGGTATCCCAATTATATTAATCAGATGGAAATTACGCCTTTCATAATTGTCTCTTTCAATAATTTTTATTTGTCAAATTCTTCTTGGTTTCTGATTATATTTCAAAGTTCTATCTAGGGCTACCCAAAATATTACATCAGAGTTTTAAAAATGCAAGATTGGGCTTTAAGACACCGCAGGCATAACATTTTATATTTGTCGGATGAGGGTTGAATCCAATGTCAAAATTGAGAAAATCAATTTTCTCTAAAATTTGAGATTACTGATGAGTAGGGCTACCCAAATTACTAAAAATGGCTTTTTAAGTTTCGATCTATTCCGTTGTAAAATGCGATTCATTTTTTTCTAGGGGTCGGGGCACGATTTTAGTAATGGACTATTCGGTCTACTTTTGAAATATTTTAATAAAAGTTATTCAAGTATACACAGCATATAAAAAAAATAATAAAAGATTTATCAATAAGATATACAGGGTCGGTATTACACTAGGCTGGACCATAGATTTATGTAAATTTGAATACTTACTAATATGAGTATAACATATTCAGTATGAGACTAAATTCACCTTTCTTTTTACTTAAATTTATTTAGAGTATATAACTCGAAAACAGTATTTATAAACTCGTAGAATAACAATCTAATGTCTAATTTGATGATTCAAAAGTAAGAAAAATAAAAATTTCTTTCAATGATTCTTTCGAATATGATGAGGAAACATATTCAAAATTCCAATTCATTAGCAATCAAAAATATTTTTTTAATTTTGAAACATAAAATTACACATAAGATTTTTATTTTACGAGTTTATATATGAAAATACTGTTTTCGAGTTAGATACTCTAAAAAAGGGTTTTAAGTAAAAAGAATGGTGAATTATGGTTTAGAATATGCGCTTTTTATCATATTAGTTTTTTATGTTCCACCCTAGTATTACACGCCTAATTATAATTATTCATCAATTCTGAGAACTTAGAACAACTTAAAATTTAAACAACAAAAAATCAAGAATATTTAGTCAGAATTTTCTTAGAAGCTGGCAAACTAAATCCGCAATAGAGAACATCTTTCTTTTTGAATGATAGAAAAAAATATATATATATTGATAAAATATGACGAAAACCTGTTTTTTTCAAAAAACTGACTGAAGATTATTTTCGAAGGACTAATCTGGGTAGCCCTACTGATGAGTGTTCAGAGGTTGAAAAATGGGTTGTTTTATTAGAAAAACTCTCTTGGTCACATTACTTACATTCCTCCTTTGTAACTAAAATGTTAACTAATGGCAGAGCATTTGAAATTTCATTGCAATCTCCCTCTTGATAGATTTGAATGGAGTAATTTCCTTTAGGTCCATCAATTAGCCAGCAATAGAGTCTTCCGTCTTTAGTTGTCTCTGTGACAAGATAATAACCCTCCTTTGGCTCGATCCTCTTGAATCTCGCTAGACACGTATGATCTGATAAAAATGTATTTAACCATTGAAAAAATATTACAAGGGAGATTTCCCTTCAAATGTTAGAATATCGATTATTGCTGACATTTCAGCATAATAGATTCGATTTCCCTCCTTGATAGCCATTAAAAAATTATGCAACATGATTGATTTTTCTTGGGATTTATTTTCATTTGAAATATGCTTTATCATGCTGGGGCTTTTAAATTGGCTTTATTCAAAGAAGATTATTCTATCAGTCTTTCAACAGATTTCGCATGACATCCTATGGTGATAGATTTATTTTCATAATGAAACCATTTCTATGTGTATATTTATATAAATATCTATGCCAAGGGATCCCACCATGTGAGGATTCATAGCCTGGAATTGGCCTAGAATACTCTTTGTCACCACTTCAAACTAACGAAATTAGATCATAATATTTCCTCCGTATTGAATTCTGTCCCCAAGTCTTAACATAAGAAAGATCATATGGTGTTGGTTTGATACTGCTGGCGGCCAGTAGCTCGCATACCTTCGAAATGATTTTACTCAAGTTCTCTCCCAATTTAATCCCCTACAATAATTTTTGTGTACAGCAGAGTATTCTCACCATTGGAAATTACACTCGACTTGGCGAAACCTTGACAGAAAGTCTCTATTCGTATCCGACTGTCGAATTTCCTCATCTCTTGAGAATAATCTGATACAACCCCTTTGCATGAGGCCCACTCGTGCTTCCTCGTCATGACTTTAATCTCGCTCTTTGGCTGACGAAGGAATAAGGAACACTTTTCCATATTTGGCTTGTAATCTGGTTCTCTTTCAAGTTTTCTATAAAATATCACCTGACTTGCTCTCAACTCGGCTCTGATTGAGTCTTGAAAAAATTAATGTTATCAAAGTGTATCATATTAGAATATCATGAGTGGTTCTAATAATCTTTTAATAAAAACTGGTAGAAAATAAAAGCGAGCCACTTGCGAGCCAAAAGCAATTTTTTGGGGTTTACTTTTTGACAAAAATATATTTCGATTAGATTTTTTTCTCAGAAGACTCTTATTAGGATTTATTTTAATATTTATTAATTTCTCCTGAATGAATGAAAAATTACATTTTAAATCATAAAACTGAATTGCATGAGAAAATAAAAGCAGAACATTAACAAAAAATTAGCTTTTCGACAAATATTCTTATATAGAAGACCTATTCATTACTAAATTTTATTTTCCAAGTAGTTTTTACGTACTACTAAGTAGTAGCAGAGGTCAGGAGGGGTTATTTTTATAAGTCTTACATTAACTAGAACGATTAAATAATCTGTGAAAATAGATCACTGAAGTTCGATTCCCACCTATGGCATACTGAAGAGTCCCAATAAGGACGAGACTCTAATGGTCAATTTCAAAACGAATCTAAAATAACCTCTCCTAATCTTTTGATCCTCAGACTGATTTTTATCACACACCTTGGTTGATCTGAAGGAATTCAATTGGTGAAAATCTGTTTTTCGTTACATTTTCCTCTTGAATTGGCAGGTTTATGCTGATTTGTATAGACTTCTTTTGGCTAGATAAATTAATGTGTTGTTAACAGCTAACTCGATTTTCCACAAGATATTCTAAATTAAGATTGACTAGTTTCCTGTGCTTTTTTACTGTTTCATTTTCATGCCTTGAGACCTTTTAGGCAAAAGATAGATTGTAAATAACTTGAGGCAGACATGGTTATTTTCTTAAAAACCAAAATTAAACAGATGACAAAGAGCGATCTATGAACACTAGAATTTTTTTTATCTGGTCTACGAATCGTGGTGAAATTATCAAAAATCTCCTTTGATTATTTCTATAGTCTTTAATTAATTTCATGCTTCCCAAAGATTAATCCATTATTTGAAAATTTACAAAAAATTGAATTTGGCGCGACATAATTTTCCTTGGATACGCGCTGTACTGAGATGAATTTCCCACTCAAACTCTGACAAATTATTCTATAGATGAAAATCTTTATACTGAAAGTTGAATGGCAGAATTGATTATTGGGAAAAACGAAATTCATTAACCCTAGAATGAAGGGTGAGGTCTTTCATACCTCAGACAAAATTCAAACAGCTGTAAAAAAATTTAAATATCCTCTTTTTATCCATTTATCTAAACCTTACATTGGCCAGAAACATAGTTTGCAAATTTTTAGGCCTATTTGAAGTTTTTATGTTATTTTTTCCGATAAGGGGTCTTTTAGATACAGACATTGTTTTTCATGAGAAACCAAACATATTTCGAGGCAAAAATAAATTGTATAAAAAGAAGTATAAAAATTCACTTTTGGATCTTCCTGAATAGAAAAATGTATTGGAATTAGTTACTTTTTTGGATTGAAGAAGTGAAAGAACATGAATCTAGAAGAAGTCTGGGGTGAAAGATTTGGAAATAATTTGGTTCGAAATTGTATGTCCCTTTACAGATTCAAATAGATAAAAAAAAATTCTATTGTTCGATGACAAAGAACTAAGAGATAATCAAAAAGTCCAAGATCGACAGGGCTCCATCCGAATATTATTTGATAAATGAAGACAATAGAAGTTATACATTATCAGATTAACAGATTCTTTGGCCAACATTCGAACTTCTGGTTAAAGAAATTGTTTTCTAGAATTTTTATTTTTCTCGTCTGAGTATGGCAGTACTCACCAGCCATTGCCTTGTATAAGAGGGTGTACGGAAAATTGGTACATGTCCGCCTTGAGAGTCTTTTCGCATACCAATTTCGCCTTTTCCACATGAATTAATTGGTTATTCACATCCAAACTAGGCTCCCTCACGGAGGGTGTATTCTCATATTCGATCACCGATGAATCTCTATTGACATGAATGACACTTCTCTTTGAACTCATCGGATTCAGTGATATGTAGGAGCCCTCTAGGAGGTCCGATATTCTACAATTGTTCTGTGGTCTTGATATTACTAGAAGAAATTATTCTCTCTTTGTCACATGATATATTATTTTTCACTTCCCTCCCTTTCTAAAGCCATTATTACTCAGGGTCTTCTTGAATTGCTCAAATTACACGGAAAACGATAATCAGGGCTTGAAAAGTTTCTAGTTTTTTCTACGGCAAAAATCACTTTGTTTGAAATCCTTTGAGCACTTTCTTCTGCACACGACCATGAATCTTGGATCACATGTCAGGGCCTTGCATCCCTCTTGTTCATCATCGAGATCTCCAACTGAAATATTAGAAAATATTCAAAATACTACATAACATTATCTACATTAATCAAGATTTTGTTAATAGGATTATTCTATTTTTTTTAACATTTTTAAAAGGTAAATAACTTGACAGAATAATGTCTCGAAACTTTATTTTTTATCTGTTTCATTGAAGGATTCAAACAATAAGTTAAAAGGGTTGTGATAAAATCCTGTATAAGACTTGCTTCTGGTTTTTGAAGAATTGATTTAGTTTTTTACTAATGTGTGTAAAAAAATAGTTAATTAATGCATCATACTCTAAAGTAGTATGCTTATACATGCTTGTATATATATCGCCAAATAGATAATTACATGCTCTACGCATCTTCCCAATGAATGCAACATAGTAAATTTCATCCTTCAAATAGTACCGACCATCACTCTCTCCACAGTTGAACATCTCCCCTATCACTGCCAAGTCTATGTAGCTGGCACCATGAACTAGAATGACTGATTCGAAATCCGCGTATTCTCTACTTTCGTTCGACTTGCTTTGTATAAGATGAACATCATTTCTCACTATCTGTTCGGAAAATATGTCATTCTTAGAAAATAATTGTTTAGTCTTTTAATTACCATAGTGTACAAGAAATACCAATCGTCGTAGAAGAAGTGGATTGTGTATTGTCCAAAGGTTTTTATATAGAGAAGATTCGCCTTGGTACCTTTTGAGAAAATTATCATTATTGCTAGGACATATCTTAACCCGGGTAAACCCCTTGGGACACTGGGGTCCCGTTAAGAAAAATTTGAAAATACTACAAGACAAATGCATCCTTAAAAATCTGGATCAGTGGCTAGTGCATTGGCTTGCCAATCTACCAGTCGCGAGTTCGATTCCTCCCTATGGCATACTGAAGAATCCAAATAAGGATGAAACGTATATGTCTGGTCAGTGATGAAATTCTCTCTATCTGTATTTGCTTTATGTAAATAGTCTTATTCCCATACAAAAATTCACCTGTCCTGATCTACTACTTGTTAGTAGGTTTAAAAAAACTTACATTGGAATCTTCAACATGGTCTTGAGAAGTAATTTCCATGTCAAGGTTGAGTCTTTTGTACGCAATCGACTTCCACAATGCGATAGTCCATTGGAGCAACAGGTTGTCAGTGTTTTCCTCTAACAACTTTTGCAGGGCAGGGATTATTGCGTTGCTAGATGGCGATTTGGAAAGGGTGAGAAATGAAAAAAGAAAATTGTAAAAGATGACTCACTCCTGCCAATCCCTCGTTGGCTCTGTTGGGGAGCTATCAAATGAGCTGGGCTTCTTCCAGAACTTGGACTGGCGTAATCGTTCAAGTTCATCTTCCGATTCCGATTCAAAGCTGACCTTTTCACATACCTCCAAGAAGGGATACCGACCGGACTTTGTAGCCTCAAATTTATCCTCATAGAGGGCGGTCTGGATAATGTGCATTAGGAGATCAGAGATGTCGTGATTCCACCAATTGGAGTGCTTCGGATAGTCGAGGCCAATCTTGAGGGCGTTTCTGAGGATTCGAATGAATGTCTGGCATCGAACCAGGTTGATAATGTTATCAAATTCTGAGTTGAAGGAGAAGACTGGAAAGGGTGCTGGGGGGAGTGTAGGGTATTTCTCAATTATCTTTTTGGTCTCTTCTTTCACACTCGTCCTTGTGTTGTTGAGGAACTTTTCCATCTGGTTCTTCACCGAATCTTCAGCCTTTAAAGAGAGAAATTATTTTATAATCTACTTGCTAGTAGAATGATATTTAGTTAAAATTTAGTTTGTAGTATTGAGACTCACAGAGACTTGTTCAGAGGATCGATTTTGAAAGTAGAAACGATTGAATCGACACATGGTAATCTCTGGTTTCAGGGAGAAGACCTGTTTTCCGTTAATTTTATGATTATTGGTTACAAGGGGCAAAATAACTTGCAACTCTTCCTCTACAACCTGCCTATGTTCACGTTTGCTCGTGAGAGACTTTTGGATATTTGTTTTACCATCGATGCGGTCTTTCTTCAAGATCGAATTTCCCGATCGATTTGGGAGGCTCACTATGAGCTCTGAGTAGGAGATATTCTTCACCGATAGACAGTGGATCAAGTCGTCCATGAGGACAGGATTCTTCTCTTCAATCTCTAGAGGAATTAGGGGTTCGTCGCAATTCTTCTCTGTGATAATGTTGAGGCGTTCTCTATTCATTTTCACCCGGGCTGGATCATAGTGGCCAACAGAGAGACGATATCGGTCACTGATTAGGGAGAGAATTATCCGAAGGTACATGAGCATGGATGACACTCTTCCTGCCAAGGGTTCAAAGTCCTTTTGTCTATTGGGAAAATGCATTTTAAAAGAAATATAAACGCCAATTTCTGTGCAAGACTTACAATAGATAGTTAATGAGATTGAACTTGTGAATGAATTTAAAATGGACCTGATCGGGAGGTAAGAAGGCTGAGATTTGCTGGATCAACTGGAGATCACGATCAATAGTCTCTGATCGCACTTGATGACACGTCATTGTGGACAGCTAAAGATATGATTCAAATTAGAGATTCACCGCTGGTTAATATAAACTCACATAATTTATAATGCCAATACCGTTGCGGATCCAGAGATTTGCATGACACTGAGCGATGAAGGAGAAGACTTGCAACGGTCTTTCGAGTAAGAGGTTGGCAAATTTCTAGAATAGATATTTATCAAAATAGTCCAAGGAACCACTTAACCCGACAAAACCCGACTCTACAATTCAATGATTATTCCTATTTTTCAAAGTTAACTGGGGTAAAAATTAAATTTAAGAACTTTTTGGTTTTTTGAGAATTTTTCCTAAAATATTTAGTTTGGGAGATATTCGTGGTTTCTTTGAAAATAAATGAGGTAAATTAAAAGTATTCTACAACGTAAGATGAGGAAAATAGTAATACTCAAAATTACAAAATATAGTTGACATGGTGTTTTCAGAATTTTTCAAAATTCGACGGCCAATATTTTTTTTCAAATAAATGACCTACAAACTTTTCTTCAAAATGATGCGACTTGATGTATTTTACGACCTTGGATATATGAATAACGATAAGAAAAGTCAAAGGGTTAAAAGTATACAAACTTCATCCTTTAGATTCAAGAGTTCGACGTCCTTCCCCATTTCAAGGGCTAGACCATTGAGAAAGGCCAAGAGTCGAGGTATTGGCTGCATCATGCTGAACCTATATCGACCAACATCGTAGGCGAATACTTCTGTTGATATCCCAAAGGCATGAAAGCCCATGAGTTCGTTAACGTAAACCTTTTCTTCTTCAGTTACTTGCTCACTGGTCGAGTATTTAGCTATGTCATGATTAAATAACTCCTTAATTTCTCCCTTCTTCAAAGCCTGGCAATTCTTGTCAATGTCGGCAATTAGAAAACGCATATCATATATTCCGACCCTCTTGTAGAAGACGCTTTGAACATGCTTCAATGCGATATCAAAGAGATCATAGTCGGTCGTGCATGCCTGACATGTGAGGCCGATTGCGTCAATGATGGTCATCAAGAGGAAATAATCGTCCATCCATTGAATCTCGTGTTCAACGTGAAGTCGGACAGCCCTCTGGAAGCTCTTCATATCCTGAAAGTAGCACAAGAGGTCAATAAAAACCTTGAAGTACTCAATGAAGTTGTCCATGGACCTTTGATTCCACCAGCCGGGAGAGTCCTTAGAGCCCCCATCCCCCTTTAAGGGGCGACAATTCAATATGCTACCCAAGATGTAGTCGATACCGCGGACTGACGCGAGTATACGCTCGAATGGATTGAAGTGTGTCCGATTTATTGGACTATCATGAACCCAATTGAAGACATTGGCCGGAATTATTGAGTCGTCTTCATTCTCTATCAATTTCCAGGTATCCGAGTTCAAGTAGAATACAATATTCTTCAACATTCGATAACGAATCTAAAAAGTTAAAGAGGAATGATTTAAAATGTATTTTTGAGATTTTTTTCGTCCAAGACTTTTTGGACACAGTTTCTACGATCTTGATTGAATTTCGATCAATCAAGACGAGCATTTGTTAAATGATCACATGTTCATCGATTTCAACTGAGCATGCTACAAGTCGAATCGAAATTTAGGGCATGTTTCAGGTTATTCACAGATCTATAAATAAAAGGCCTTACCAGAGGTTTAACACTAGTGGTGAGAATATCCTTCAAGCGATTGTACAGTGTGACTGAGTTCATTGAGCTGGTAGGATCAACACTTTGATTAATATTATCTGCTGAGTCAGCGGTCAACTCTGAGGCCGGTGCATCAGTAGAGTTGGGCAGTTTTATGCTATTAAACTTTACAGCTCGATGGAGGATATTGATAAACTTTGTGAGGACATTGCAGTCTTCAAGGAGGATTCTAGACAGGCTGATGACTGTGAACATTTGACAATTTAGCGTTATTAGACTGTCATTCTCTTTGTGATCGTCGTATATGAATCCTTGGAATATTTGATCGTATTTCTGAATGAATAAAACGTGAATTAGACTTGAGATGTTTCTTTCTGGCCTAGAAAGCCAATTTGTTGATCTGGCCAAATATCTTTTTAAGAAACAAAATTATCAAGAAGAAGACTACCCTTGAAACATGACAAAGCTGGAGAAATGTTAAATGGGTGGGAAAATACATATCAGAATTAGAGTTTCAAGTAAAGATCCATAGATTAAAGCCAAAAACTAACCTTGACGTAAAATATGGCTAGGCACATTCGGAAGAATGGCTCTTTTGTGACCAGTCCCATCAGAATGTTTGACGTTTCAGTGCGAAGAATCTTCCACAAGTCTGTGTTATATACCAAAATGTATTCCACAAAGCAATTGGGCTTGGGCAGCTCTTCTGGGCGTTCAATGGAGATGACATTGTCACTGGAAGTGGGATCCTCGTAGATAAATCGGCCAAAGAGGCAATTGCAAATTATTGGTCTGATGGAGGGGACACGTTCGCTAATGTGACTTATCCACTGAATTATGTGTAGACATAGATTCTCAACCATGACTATATTCCAGTGCGTTGCCGTAGTATTCAATGGCTTGGATGAAATACTTTTTGATGTACTCTAGAAACATGAATAAAATTTAGTATGTTGAAAGATGAAACATTAATCCAAAAATTTCCAAAATCTATACAAGGTAGAAATCTTGGATAGTTTAACCCTCCAGTGTCACACAAACGGAAATATGCATGTGCCAGAAGAAAACACACCTAGAAGGATCGAATCTCAATTTGTATTTATACCAAAGTTGACTCTTTTCAATTCAGGCAGGAAAAAGATGTTACAAATTTAATCAGATCAGATCGAAAGATAATTCTATCGGTTAATTTACCAAATTTGAAAAAAATAAGAAATTTCAAGATTCTGATATTATTTTTCATAATCCGTGATTTTGTTATTAATATTCAGGCTAGATACTCAAAAGAGGCCGTTATTTTACAATTTTCTCACCATAATACTAGCAGCCTTGGATGAAGCCCCTCTCAGGCTCAAATCATTGGAGATGACACTCCTGCCGTCATTGTTAACCATGAGAACGTATCCAGTGGCATCTTGTACTGATTTGTGTAGGACCCTTTTGAGGGTCTTGATGACCTGTTCGTAGTTATGAAATTCATTATTATACAGCATGACGCAATAGTTATTCTTGAAAGTGTTCATTTCCTCCGGCTTTGGGTAGGGAAACATGCGCGGGTGATGTTTACGCGCCAACTCCAGCTGGTTCATGCAACGTGCAGCGAGAACTTCAGCACTTCGAAACTTGGGTGCCGACCTGGGAAAGGAATCGATATCCAAGGCTGTAGCGTCTAACGACGTCTGACTATCCGTGATGTGAGAAAGTGGCGGAGGCCAAACTTCGTAGAGAAGGGACTTGTTCATTTCAATTATTTTGAGATCATATTCAGAATCGACAGCTTCATCGATTTCCATCGGTTCAAAGGAGTTTGTGCTCAAGATATGATCGAATTGGCACTCTTTTGTTTGATTTAGGTCAAAGCATGTAAAATTCACCGTCTGAAGGAGTGGCTTCAAGATCCGAGATATCCTCATTACAACTTCCTTGGGTAAATGGTTCATCTTCTTATTAATTTCCTTCATTCGAACTTCAATTTCATCCATGTCCTCTGTGGGATCAGCCAGGTCTTCATCTCCTTGATGGATACTACACCAAGGATGACTAGTCCAAGCTTCATGATCTCCACAATCACAACAGCCTCCAGATGAAGAGTGCATCTTGAAGTTATGGCCCCTGTGGACACTGTTGAAGAAGCAGGTCTTGCAAAAGACACAAGTGTTATCAATCGCGCAGTCTTTGCACGAGTATACGGTCTCATTCTCTTTAAATATGTACGCACACATTGACTTGACGTTTCTATTGCGTAGCTTTTCCTCGGCTGTCGATAGGAGATCAGCATCCTCGGATGTTACTTGGTTCTTAAAGATGAATTTCTCCAGATCTGAGAAGAGATCAGTGTAGAGTCGTGAAAAGACCACTTCAGAATCGTTGAGGTCAGCTGAGGAGGAGGAATAAAACTTGGGAAGACATATTTGCTCGGCTGATTCACGGAGGCGATCGAAGAGAATGTTATTGAATTCTGTTATTTGGTTTTCTCTGAAAGCAGATTCGAGATCCTATATAATAAAATTAACATCTCACATTTATAAATTCTTTTCCTTTATCTCTGTCCATTTGAGAAGATGGAATTTGGCGATCTATAGATTTTCACTAAATTGAAGTAATGATTTTAGGAAAAATTGTTTGAAAATTCTCAACGAGGATTTTGATTTGAACAAAACCTCTTTTTTTAAACCACTGTTTTTCAATTTACATGGAAATTATATTGAATTTAAAATTCGACCGAGCTGCAAAGTTGTTTAATTATTCTCCTACTGTTAATTTAGTAATTTTGTGATAATTTTTTATGTAGGTTTTTCAGAAAAATATCTTTATGAATATTGAAGAATCGTTCAAGAGCATGGAACCACAACAAATCATTAGTGTAGGTTTAATAGGAAAATTGTATCTATTGTAACTATAATTTTATTTTTAAGACCCAAAAATTCTAATTACTGTATTTTCATCAGATTTTTTCAATGAAATTAAAATAGTTTTGAATTTTATCTTTGTATAATTCTTTCATAAATTTAATATGAAGTACAAAAGATACATTAATAACGTAAATAAGAAAAATTTCTGGTTGCTCATACGGTCGATTTCTGTGAAAATTAGAATTGATAGAGAAAATAAATACCACAGACTCAATGAAGAAGATTCTGTGAAAAAAATAGATTATATTTTAGATTGTAATTTTTAAGGTTGAATAAATCAACAATTATTGAAATATTTTCATTCCAAAATCTTCTGGCTTGAAATCATTCAAGGATTTAATACGGGTTATTTGGGTAGAAAACTTTCCAATTTCTTCAGGAAGACTTTCAGGTTCTCTGGGATCAGGAATCCAGAGTACTCTCATCCCAGCGAGACATCCGGATATGACTCCATTCACGGCATCCTCGATAACCAATACATTCTTTGGATCAGGAACAGTTTCAAATCGTTGATTAGCGAGAATGTAAATATCAGGATCTGGTTTTCCATTCTTTATTTCCGGATCATCGCTCAAGACAATGTGATGAAATAAATCAAAAATCGCTTGATATTTTTTAGTCTTCAACTTAAAGTTTGAAGTGTTACTCCCAGTGGCTATTGCCATGGGTATTTTATTTTTGTGTAGAGTCTCAATGAAATCCTTTACACCAGGCATTAGCTTTATATCCGCCCATAGCTCTTCAGTGAATAATTGCTTATACTCTTTTATTAGATTCTCTGGTTCAATGCCAAGTTCAAGTTTTTCTACTATATATTTCATGCCCACGTCCATTTTCATACCCATCATTTTCCTTTTAAGTTCATAAGGATAGCTCTTGTTGTATTTTGAAAGTAAACTATTAAAGACATCGGTATAAATAGATTCACTGTCTAATATTACTCCATCCATATCAAAGATTACATGAGTAATCGCAGTCATTTTAGAAAAAGTTCAATTTGTAAAATTTGTATTAGAGTTCAATTTAAATAAAATTTAAATTCATTTTATTTTATTTTATCAGTATATAAATTCAAATGAGGATAAGTCTTGTACGACTTTCGGGAAACCTGACCAAAGTTCACAGGCATTTCATTAATCCTGAAGTGCATAATATCCTTAGTCAAGCGGCTCTTGTCAACCCTGAGAGTATTCACGAGCCTGCAAAGCGTAAAGATCTCAATATCAAGACTAAACTTCTCTCTGATGATGAATTAAAATCAGTAAGTTTGTTCAAGTGATTATTACAGGTTATCCAATTCGGTCATGTATTCACTCGTCAAAAGCTCCAAATGCCAGTCATCCTCCCCGTTAGGAATGAATCAGAAAAACTAAAAGTCTATTCACGCGATTGGAAAATTCAAGGACTTATTCCAGGCAATCAGCGAATCGTCTTTATCGATATTGGTCTCGAATCGTCGAGTAAAAACCGAATAATGGTATCGCGCAATTCCGACGGATCGCTCACTGATGTCTCTTCTCAGGATCGCGATAGATTTAATCAAATCTATTTTCCCCTGACCCAACGCAAGTTACGTGTGCCCAACATGTTTAATGAGAAGCTGATTGACAAAATCACTATTCCAGATAACTATCACTACATTCTCGATAAAACCTGCGTTCAATTTGAGCCTGATGATCCACAGTTTCATAGTGTCTTTGACAAGATTCTCGATAATATATCTGAAAACGCTTGGCAACCAGATTTGGGATTTAATCAGCTGAAGAACTCGCGATACTTTGGCTTAATCATATTAGATTTGACTGTTAACCAGAATATACTTCCTTTGGTGAATTTTTATATTTTAGAGAATAACCACTACGGAATTCTGTCACTCTTTAGGATCTACTCGCTAATTCATCCAGATGAGGCATTCTCAAAAGAGTTCATCAAATCTCCTCTCCTCAAATTACTCGAGGTACCTCATTCTGGAAATGTCAAATTCAATGATATTCTTTCCTCGGTCAAGGTATGTCAACTCATCTTCTATACTCTAAAGTAGTCAGACTGTCAATTTTACAATGAAAATTAAATGCTTTTCATTGGTTCTTCAATCCTATTGGTCATTTATTTTACTATGAACAATTTTCAATGAAATAACTTAAATATTAGTTATTTTGATTAGTCACAAGTTAAATCTTGTAATTTACTGCCCTAGTTATGAGTCATAAGTTACACATCATCTCCTTTACATAGCCCTAAAGATAAATTCACTCTATTTAAATTTTTTCTTAACAAACCAAATAAAACGGTAAAAGTAAGTTTTTTGAGTTGACTACTATTTTCCCACTAAAATTCAATTATTTCTACTTTTTAGAGCTTCCTCAAGTCTGAAAGCCATGCTAAGGAAAGTGTTAAAAGGATTGAAAACTCTCTACTCACACAAAGGACAACCTCTGAACCGTTTGTGAAACAAGAAAAATCAATAAATGTCTAACAATTCAACTATTATCATCGATAGACGTATTACCATAATAAACATCTCTTTTTTCATTATCCGTTTCATCATTTATGTATCACTACGTTATTGAAAGATTTTAAAAGAAGATTTTAACTAGTGAAGGAACTCTCCCCAGACTCAATTACCGGAATTGTTAGAGAAAGCTAAACAAAATATGAACAACTTAATCTTTTACATAACATGGCCATACAACTACATATTGCACAAGACCAAGCTTCGGGATCCCTACAATGTGATCGATGAAAAGATTATCCTCGGCAGTCTACCGTTGAAGAATAATTGGCCGAGCATCAGCAAGAAGCATTCCATAACGCATATACTATCAGCGGTTAACGACTATGAGATGAAATCGTTTGTTGTTGACGAAGTCTATGCAAAAAAGCATGGAATTGAATATTTACGAATTGGCGTTAGAGATTTCACCGGATCACCGAGCAATGAAGAAGTAAGTGTATCATTTTTATTTATCCATTTGGTTTCAGAGTAAACCGATTTCCACTCTAGCCAATAAGATTTTTCTACCTCCAATTTGATTGGTAGATATTTTCCAATTTTAATAATTATTTTCAAAATTTCAGGTGGATAAAGCGAACAAGTTCATTGATACAGTGGAGAACGGTTCTACAGTATATGTTCATTGTAAAGCTGGTCGGACTAGATCCGCTTATTTTGTGGCTGGCTATTTACTAAGGAATGGAAACTGTAGCCTTACTGATGTTGTTGACTTTTTATCTTCCAAGAGGCCTGCTATTGTCTTTCGAGAATGTCACATGACAGCTCTCAATAGCTATATTAACAGCTTGAAAAAGGAATAAATCATTTTATCATTGCTAATCCAAGGGTGTTGAGGATCATTCTTACGATTTGAGAAATAAATGAAAACTCTTCACAAAGTAGTCCTTCGAAAAATCCCTTTGTGATGGACAGAGAAATAATGAAAAAATTTATTGTCTGAACACTTTTGGGGCAGAGAGGTAAATGAAAAGGCTGAATGCTGTATTCTGATTGGTCATTGAAAATCGCAATTTAAAAGAGATCTGGGATCGCTAGAGCTTGGGATTTTCTCTAGGAACACTCGGGACCACATAATGGATGGTTGTAGAAAATTTCATTAAAATCTGTCGTGTAAATTCTGAATTTACCTCTGATTTGTAACTTAGATAATTCTAATACAGGTCATACATCCGCGACCGTAGCTAATACATTCAGAAATTGGATTGAATGTTCCTATAAAATCTAATTTAAAAACAACCAATGAAATCACTTCATTATACAATTCGATGTAATTCAATTTGATTGGCAGAATTCAATCAACAATTACACATTAACACCTATTTATCCGTTTATAATATTTTGTATTTTATCGATTGCAATTCTATCATGAAATTCACAAACGAGGAAAACAACAATATTATTCTTGAAATGGGCGCATCAGGTCATGGACCCCATTATTTTGGTAAAAGTTATGGGATCAATAAGCCTACATTGATAACCTAAAAATAGGATTAAAATGATAAAAATTATGTATACACAGAGAGGTTCAAACGGTTGAATGACTCAAAAAATCTTTATCAAGAAATCTTTATCATGTAATATTATTAGGTCGATTCATCTCAATCCGCACTTTTAGAAAAAAATTATATCTAGTATATTCAAAATACTACTTCATCTCAAAATAATCTCAATTCGAATAAATGGTCTTCTACCATCTTAATGGAAGTGTGTTTATACCTTTGGACCAGAATCTTTTTAGAGGCGATAGCCATTCTAACTTCATCATTGTTTCTGAATGATTTTCTGGCATCCTGTGATGTTGTAGTGATGAGAAGAGATGGTAATCTGATGGGAAAAGATCTGGAGTATATGGGGGATGTTAAAGAACTTCTAGTCCTAAATCGGTAATTTTTTTTTCGACTCCGAAGATATGTGAGGTCTGGCATTATCATGATGAAGAATCAAATTTCTCCGTCGACGAAAATTTTCTTCATAGACACTGACTGCACGCTTCACAGAGGCACAATAAGACGTAGAATCACGCCCATAGAACACCAAAAGACAGTCAGCATGACCTTTTTGCCAAATTGACTTTTGAGAGGAAGATAATCCCACTTACTGCCTTTATTCCATGACCTTCTGAGTCCACGATTGGAGTAGAATATCCACTTTTCATCCTAAGCCGTTAAGTTTTATTAAGAGACAGATCACATATATACCTAAAAAAATAGAGAGAGTGGGGTAGACGGAATATATTTAGTGCGAGAACGAGGGTGATTATCGACGGAACCTTGGGATGTGAATGCTGTCCTTTTGACTTTTTCAACCTTTTCGAAGTACAACTGAAGAAGGGAATGATCCAACCACTCCCGAAACGTCTT
>JJOG01006554.1:0-30618 GCA_000715275.1 Gyrodactylus salaris
GTTGTCAAACATACAGCAAAGATACCTTTATATTCTCTTTATGCATGAGGCTTCGATATCATTCTTTGAAATTCTTTTCATGAGGTAATCTTGAACTCCAGCAGGGTCTTTCTCAAATTCGAGAGCGGTAATCCTCTTTTAGCAGTCGTACATTCTCGAACTAGATGATTCAAACTGCTTTATGATTGGAATTAATTTCTGTGAATTACGAATAAATCCATATCGCAATGTTGTACGTCATATTCAGCTTTCCGAACGAGGATTATATCGTCTTCAGAGTTCAAAACTATATTACGGACTTTTTCCATGTGTTCGCAGCAGTAGAAGTGGCTTAATAACGTTTGTACACACGCACCAACCCGAGTAAATCTGTACTAACTTAGTACTCCTAAGTGGAACAGAGACTATGTTTCATGTCACACAAGAGCTTCTTCGCAATATAAGTGGTTCTTCATTGAAAATGATACTTTTTCCACCTCAGGAAGTGTGAATTTAAAAAATAAATGCAAAAAAATGAAAATGCCTATTCGCTTAGGGGCATCTCTATGAACTGGGAGTCGATTTTTAAGAGTGTTTGAGAGCTAACTAACAACATATCAATTTATAAAAAAACAACATTTGGTAGCCCTAACCATGAGTCTTTCGGTTGTGAACACATTTGAGATTTTCAAAAAAGAAAGAAGCTCTATAGTGCGATCAAAAATGCAATGTTTACTCCTGTTTTCAATAACGTGCTGGAATGCTAATATCTTTACAAATGTGCAAAGAGTGCAAGCGAGTCATCTGATATCTTCACAAAACCTTCATACTGTCAAAAAGAAGAATCCAATTCTTATGTTCTCTATCGTTTAAATTTAGTAACCAGTCAAAACCTCTGAAAAGTTATGCATGCGTGTTGATGTCTAAGCTTCTTGTGATTTTCAACATGTCTGTGAATAAGAGGCTTATCCTATACGATCAATATAAGTAGAAAACTATCTTTCTGCTGATCTACTTGTAGACCGTCAAAATTTTTCATTAGTAACTTTCACGGCTTGCTTCAAATCAATTTATTTATTGCTTGAACTACTTTATAAGACATTTTCTACTTATGATTAGTCCCTATAGCTTGGACTTTGTTGACTAAATTCGTATTCAGCATGCTTGAAAGTATTCATAACTGCGCAATATGAAATACTCAAAGCAGACTGCATTAAGCAGTGCCCCAGTTTGAATGTATGCAAGCCCCAAACTAGAACAATCAAAGTCACATTTTAAAGCACTTTTTTGTAAGAATATGCGCCAGAACTGTTTTATGGCTCTTTTAGTGAAATTTAGAAAAATAAATTCTGACTTGTCACACCATGTTCTACGTAATCAATGATCTCACTGCAAAGAGAAGATTCTTCTTATGAGTGAGTACGCAATCACATTTAAGTCTGTGATATTTTTCACCTTTTTGAATAATAAATCTCGACATATTACGAGAAAGACGTGCAATTTTCTCTCATTTATAAAATACAACAAACAAGCAAACACTATGATTATTTCTAATAGGACAAACACGATGAAAATCATTATAGAGAGACAAGCTTGAATTCTCATTGAATAACAAGAAAATACTAATTTTTAATAATTTTATTAAAAACAAACAAATTTTATTAGTAATTTGTTTCCATTCATAATGTACGTGAATGCAAAATAAACGTGACCTTGACTGTATCTTAACAATATAAAGTGAGTCTAGTTTCTCATAAAAAGGGGCGCCACATTATAAACAATTTCATTGAAAATATATGAGTTCTCGAAAATATGCAAAAAGGGTTTTTAACAAAGAAAGAAATTGTTTCAAATTTATTTTCAAATTTCATATCATGTCTCTAGCAGTGACTTGAAATATAGCAAGAACTAGCCCTTGAATGTTTCAGTGAGACTATGATCACTAAACTCGCAACACTCTAACCACTAAGGAGCCGAGTCCACACTCTAAGGCAAAATATTTTTCTCGAGTATATTTTTATTTTATCAAGCAATTGACCAACGATTATAATTATCTTGTATATGATTTATTAAATCCCTTAATGATACTACAGTAGGGGGAACATGAAAATCTTTTTTTTTTAATGTTCGTTGAATACTTACTAATATGGTAAAGAATCCCTGAAAGAAATGGTAATTTTTCATATTTTTGAAACATAAAATATTTTGTACGAATTTAAATATGAAAATACTGTTTTCGAGTTAGATACTCTAAAAAAAGAGTTTTAAGTGAAAAGAAAGGTGAATTAAGGTTTAAAATATGTTATTTTTACGGTCCACCCTAATACTACAGTAATGCACTAACAAGCGGTGTCTATAACAGCATAACAAGTATTCATACTGAGGCGAGCAGTGTGTCGATCCTTCTGCATTTAAAATTTATTCAAGCCACTATGGTAAGAACTTTTTCTAGCTATGTTTCGACCTGTTTCGAACGAGTCATAAATTTTCGAAAGATATGTTTGGCTCAATCATTACACTTTATTGATCAAGAAAAATGTTACTTTGAAAAATAATTGAGACGAAAAAATCGAGTAGAATAAATCACATGAATTCGATATAAAAACCATGGTCATGCATAATTATTTTGAACCGTTGAGTTGGCTGGATGCCAAAATAAGATCAAAATAGTTGAATCTATCTAAAGAGTCTTTAGATTAGCAGAAATATCGAGACTATAGAGAAATAGATGAACAATAGATTTTTTTCAGTTTCCCTAATCTTACAGAGTCCATTGATCCATTCAAAATTATCACGATCAATATTTTTAAGTTTTCATCTTGCGTGCCTTGAGAAGTAGTTTGTGAATTGTCAAATGATTTTCCAATTATGATCAGGAAGCAGATATCTGAATGATTAATTTCTAGGATGATCCATTCATACATATAGAAGGCCATTTAAATAAAATAAATACTCCTAATTTTAATCAAAAAATATATATATATTTGTCGATGAATTCACTCCCTACTTACAAGTAACCATATACAAAATAACTAACTATTTTTGAATTCTAGATTAATTCACAAATGATCAATAATTACTTGACCAAAATCTACCCATTTTTCAAGAAGGTTCTGTGTTCTACCAAATTTCCTACAATCATTAGTTTAAATAAAATCGACCAATTAGACCAACAGGCCTTCGTAAAGAACGAGGTAGGAAGATATTTATTCAACGACTGAGGTGTAATATTTTTTTCTAATTTTCAAGCAATATTCATTAATCAGTTGAAAGTCATGATTTCTGATCTATTGTAGTATTTTATGGTAACCACGTGGAATTGCGTTTCATATGATTAGATGATAAAGAGTGATCGGATTTGATAGCCTATAATAACATTGATGTTTATTCAACCGCTGCTGTTTTATTCAACGCTATGTTAACGCCTTTGCATTTCTTTCACTTCAAGAGAAAAAATCAAGTTTTTTACTCAAATTCCCAAATCTGCATCGATCAGTATTTGGAGTGTAGAAAAAGTTTTTGTTTTGTTATAAAAGATCAATGCAGAGGTCAAGCTTTATATTAGCTTCAAACGATGAACAATTCTCATTGAACATAAAGCGTATTTTCTTGTTCTTGTGCGGTAATTTCATTAATATTTTGTTCTGCCTTTTATCTCGAATACGCTGTAAAGCCAAAATATTTAATTTTTTATAATTTCAAGTTGCTAATTTTATCATCATTTATTTTTCAAAGGACTATCTGATTAGCCCTACTCATCTTTCTCTTCATTATAACCCCTCATGTGAACTCAAAGGGAATTTCCTTGAAATAAGCCTCTTGAAAACTATGAACATTTCAGGAGTTTTTCATAAACTTGGCAGAGTCTCTCATCAACTCCTTATTTCATTTGCAATTGAAATGATTCAGAATTGATCCGAGCATTACATTGAATTAGTAAAGACAGAAGCATATTGAGATATTAATTTCATCAAAATCTCAAAAAATACATTGATTAATTCTTCCATATTATAAAGTGGTAATACAAAGGAAAATTTCAGACATTAAAGATTATTGATTTCTGTCAGAACAAGAAAATTGATTTTAGGCTTCACTAATTTCTCAAAGATTGATTAAGCCTCAATTTAATACCATCGTTTTATTCAGCTTTGACGCATCCATGGCTAACAACCTCTTCAGTCGTAACGATTCACACAACAGCGGCCTGATTCTACACAAATTCCGTAACCGCCGAGAATCGTTCTTATATCGAAGTGACTCGGAGACTGAATATTCACCATATGTCTCACGAAATCCGTCCTTTTCCAGTAATGTCGATATAAAGTGAGTAATTAGTCTATGCTAGTAGATTTGAATCAAATCTTAATCTAGTCTCATTAAATCTTAAAAGTTTATACTTAATAAAACGAAAGAAGAATATCTATAATTCATTTTTCTCTTCTTCTTTCTACAATTTGTTTTACCACTGTAGAATGCTACTAGAGTAGTATTAAAAATGAATTCAACCAATGAAAATCGTTCACCTTAATTAATGAATTCTATCTGAACAAAAAATATTCGTCAACCAATGACAGAGGAGTGATCTTCAATGCTATTTCTATCCAATATATACTCTACTTACAATCTATATATCGATGAACATATCTATATATATACCCAGCTATACATACGGTATATGCCAAATATATATATTTGGGATAGTAGAGAAATGAAATATTGTGAATAGAAATTCATTTTTTCTTTATATCTCACTCTTTTGTCGTTTTATTCTACTTCTCTTCAGAAAAAAAATCATTATCAATTTCTTTGAATAGAAGACGTATTGTTGATCTAATTTGTAAAAAGATAATAATTAAAAACAAATAAACAGACAAGAGACAAATGTATTATTAATGAAATAAAATCGGAAAGACAAACGACAACCAAAAGAGTCATGGATCTAATGTAACGATTTGGAATGATCTATCGACAAGTCATGGATTAAATCACCATATTGGATTAGTTCAAAGCGTTCCTTATCATGTTAAGTCATTGCTGTCTATGCGTCCGACGCGGCTCTGGACCAGAAATCACCGACCTCGCAGCTGTAGAGAAAAGGAGGCTATCGGAAAAGTTCAATTCGCCAAGACCAGAGAGTTCATTAGAGAATTTCGACAATAAGAAATGGAATCTAAGAAAAAGCATTGATGCCACATATATACCAGAGAATGCGGAGAGACAGCGGAGACCAACTTTGATCATTGAGACGACAGCAACCTTGGCAGAGTCTGAGCAGACAACCGGTTTCGAATCGGACTACAGTGTTCGTAATAGCAGGATCTCCCTGGGCGAGACATCGAGGAAGGCCTCGCAAAAGTCTTTCAACTTGAACTTTTGGTCCTCGGGAAAGAACGCTGGGAATCAACAGAAACTTCTCCAACTGGACAACCCACTGGTAGACCGGCAGTCAAACCCAGAACTTGTTCTGCCGTCAAATAAGTCTTTGGGCAAGTCGTCGAGTCTGATTAAAAGGAACAGCTTCAATCTCTCCCTGCGAAAGGCCAAGGAGAGTCTAATCAAAAGAGCCTCTATGAAGCGGGAGGGAGCCAGTCTCAAGACCGACGAGTCTGAAGGGGAAGATAATGACGAATTGGCTCAATTGCCGCAGCATTCCTCTAACTTGACGACAAATCGCTTTCATAATCTTTTCGTTAATAAATTTAATGCCATTACCAATGGCAGTAGTAGTAATAATATGTCACAAATGTCAGAGAATCCTCTCGAAAGTTGTTTCACAACCGACTACAGCCTACCGATATCCGCACGCAGAGGTTCATTGTATATTTTTAGGAATACTGATGAGCCAATAGTGACACCATTCGCTCAAATATTGGCAAGCCTACGAAAAGTTAGAACAAATTTCATATCAATAAGTATCAGCTCAAATAGAAAGTGAGTCATTTCTTTAAAAAATCACGTCTTGTGAATCTTGACATTTTCTTTCATAATTTTTACATGTAATGCAGAAACCTAGTTTCTTGGCTGAATAATATTTCTCTTTATTCAAGAAGCCACATTCATCTAAAATAAAGCACGAATTTCGAGTTTTTGTTTTAAACGTTCTTAATCATATTATAATTTAATAAGCGTAGTTAAACTTTTACAAAAGAGCTTAAATAATATAAAGAATTGTTAAACCTGAGGAAGGTTTACTTTCAATAACAGTAATTATTGATTATAATCATTCTTTCGACCCAAAAAGTCATCCTTTTAGCATCGCTTTGAATCACCAAGTCTTTTGAAAATATGATTTTCTCACGTTACTAATAGTTACGTGAAGATGTAAAAAAAAACTAAATTTATCCCTTTCTGTGTTTTTTACTCCAATAAGTGTTTTTAATCTCTATTTCTCTACGCTTTTTTATCAAATACATAACAAGAATCAATATTATTTAATTTAAAATACTTTTACCAGGAAAGATTTGAATAGATATATGATTACTTGAAAAAAATTGATGCACAAGGAAAAATGAGAAAATCAATCTTTTGAGAAAATGTTATTAGTTGGGAAACAAGAATCCCATTTCTGTACTTCTTTTTGATTTGAATATGAAGAAGAATTGATCGAGGAAAAGAGGAATTAAATCTTGTCAGTAAAGTTACCCTTCTGTTTCTCATCATTAGGGTTTCTCTTCCATCAAGCTGATAATAAATAACTTTTCCAACGTGGTTCAGGAGTTAGAAAAGCATATCTATCCTCAGTGAAGCATTTCTGATGTTTTCAGACTTACTGTGGATTTTTCATATAAACAGTTGGAATGAGAAAGAGTTTTGTTTAGAGCCACAATTTTAATCAAAATACTTTATTGAAGAGTCTTCAGTGAAGAGGCTTCTCACTTAAATTTATTTATTGTTTTATGCATAATCGTTTCTGGTTAAAGAATATTCTTCTAGCATAAATCATATTTTCTGGGTTCCCTACTCATCATTCGTTAGATTATGGGGGAATGTTCTCTTTTTCCATCTCTCTGTATGCATTAATTGAAGATGTATGAAATTAGGATTTTAGAGAAAGGAATCAATTTAATGATTGATTAATCAGAGAGTACAAATTGTATTCTCTTCTAGAAATGGTTAGACCTTTTTAAATTGATATCACGCCTAATCTAATATCGTTTATCATCAATTTTAAACCCATTTCTAATGATAAGCCTTATGAATTCTTATTATCGATTGATTTTTATAAGCTTACTAATCTTATATTTATTCAATCATAAAATGATTTAAATTTGATTTTTGATCGGAAACTCTGATCTCAAAATATTGTGCTTGATTTTTATATCGATATTAATTTTTTTCTTAAAATGGCGTAATGATCAAGTCAATAAAACCAAGTGGTACAAAATAAATGATTAGAATATCGCGTCGGTCAGATACTTTTCAGTTATACAAAATGAGGAATGTATTCTCATGAAACTACCGATATTTTTCACTGCTAATAAGCGTTCCGAATCAATCTTGTCAAATTAAAAATGTTGCTCAATTTAAACTTATTTCAAAGTTTTACTCCTCATCTAGAAAATCATAGCTGTTGTGATTAATAATTAAAACTTTTGGCGCTCAAACGTTACACGCTCCTTTGTGATTACTCTTCTAATCTGTTATGAAAAGATTATGACCCTTCAAAATGAAATTCACTCAAAAATGACTACTCGAAATACCCAATCGCCATAAGTTGGTACACAAAAGCAGCCAAGCGAAGGATGAAAATACTTTTAAAGTACATATCAGAAATATCCATTCCAAAATGAAGTAACTGTCCTTGATCTTATCTTCTGCATAAACATATATCGTGAGGATTGGAAAATTTTAATTGCGCACCATCTCTCCTAGCAAGTATAGAGTGAATTCATTGCACAAGATCTAATTCAATAGAAGTGAGATTGAACAATGATTCCCTTTTTCCACAAAAATTTTCCTGATTAATTAATTTTCCCAAAATTAAATTGTTATAAAATCAGAAAAAAATATTATTGTTTACACTAAAAAGTAATAAAATCGCACAATGGCTTCGTCGTGTTATGTGAGTTTGCTAAATTTAATTTAAAAATTGTGAAATGGAAATTTTTCACAAAAAAAATGAAGATATGGTTAATCCAAGATCTCTTTTTGTATTGATTTATTATTTGAAAGAAAGAAAATGGGGTACATGATAAGAATGTACTTTCTACTTGAATTGAATGTTTCCCAATCGATCAAGATTCTATTCATAATAACATAATACACTTTTAACTATTCTAAACTTGAAATAAAGTTTATGTTTCTAACATTATTGAAATGGTTAATGAATGCTTTCTTGGACAGTCTGTATCAGTAATAGGATGTACCAATCAAATAAATGGTATTCTACACACAGTGAAAAAATATTCTGTGGCTAAAATCAGTACTTGATACTATAGTATCAATAGTAGTAATATTTCAATGAATTTACTGCTTTAAGTATTTGAGAATGAATTTTCTACTCTGAGTGTTTGAGAATGAATTTATTATTTAGCATTCGACCTGGACAAAACCAAGCATTACAAAGAGATGAGAAAGTGCCAAACCTTGGTGAGTGGATCATATTGAATGATTAATAACATTTTTTAATCATACCTTTTCCAGTCTCAAGCACGCTAGTCAACCAACCAATGGACAGCACTAATTCGAGTTCCCTAGCCAATGAAACGTTACACGAGTTGGAATGGTGCCTAGAGCGCCTCGAGAACATCCAGACACATCGATCTGTGTCCGATATGGCCTCAAGTAAAGTGAGTATTTGCAAAATTTCCCTTACAATCAATTGATAAGCACAATTTTCCTTACACATTTATCGATTTTCATTTCCTCCTCTCTGAATTTCATTAACTAGCGATAAAACTTTAATGCTTGATTCGTTAAGAAATTAGGCATCACATAAAATTCGTTCATTCGAGGTGGTATAAGATCAATTCTTTCAAAATTTCCCATGAAATAGAGTACAGCATTGAATACATTCTCTACTACTCTTACATTTTCACACATATATTTATATGCACTGTCCCTGAAGATTCCACAGTCTTGGTGAATATGTATCTATGTAGATTTTGAATAAACGGTGTACTTTTACAATGATATATTGAATTAATTAAATTCATTCATCCTCATCCTTAGCTAATTAACATTGAAAAATTCTCTTAAATGGCGAGTATATTCGTGAATAATTTAAAAAACGTCCACAATCAGAACAAAATAAATATTACAATAGGGCTTTTGCAGAGAAGGAGAAAGGACGTATATTCCTGTTTTTGTAATATGTGTAGACCAATTGTGGACGAAATATAAATAACAAACCTCATTAGGGCTATATGACAAATATGATTTAGGTTCTAAAAAGGGGACTAGTAGTTCATTGTTGTTTCCAAAAATTAATTTCTCCCTGCCAATTCTTTTCATATTCCTCTTCCCAGCTAGGTATATTTGTTCACTACAGACTATTATCTTCACTGGAAATATTTCTCATCTTAATTATATGGGAAATAATTTGAGATTACAAAGATTTTCGTTCTATTTTGAATTCCTTGCTGCTACAATGAATGGGAAACATTTTATGAGAACAAGGACTCTACCCAGTTCACTCTTGATCTAGCCTCACAATAGGGATAACGGTTAGATTAAGACTAGTGTCAATGAAAGAGTTCCGATTAACTCGCGAAAGATAACCAAAAATTCCTATTCAAGTTATCCTTCCTTAGAGAGGTTATACTCTTACTAAAAATGAAATGAAAATAACGTGTTCACCAAGAGAAAAATCTTCAGATTCAAATTTAGTTTTTGATTTTCATACTCTACCTATCTATGATCAAAATAAAGTTTGGATCAGCAAGCTGATAAAGAGTAGAGGAGTTACTCTTGCCCATTTTGTAAAAGATGTCTATTTTTGATCTGATCGTTTGACCCTTTCATTACAGAATCCAATCGATTTGTGTCACAGATAAATTCGATCTAAATAAACGAATAAAATATGAATCGTTTAACTCTGACTTGTAGAAAAATATGTATTTCTAAATTTTAGATAGAGTCATATCTTTTTAAATGTACTCATCCTTACGATATTTCTGCTCATTGCAGATTGAGGGAGAAAAACTCGAACAATCATTCAATCTATTGACGAAACATCTCCAGTTGCTTAATACTTGCAACCCAGATAATAGGGAGTATTTATTCATTAATTTGTACTCATTAATTCAACGAATAGTTTAAGAATTCGGTGTCTAGCAAAGTCTACTCAAGTGTACATGTAATATTAGGTAGGGCGAGAAATAGTTTATCATGTAAACTCATCTCATGGAGGGAAGTTAGCAGAATCGAACCCACGCCACTGAAGAATCCTAAGTAGGAGGAACCGTATATGTCTAATTAAGATATAGTCTTGCATATTCTTAAATTATTCTAGTTAACCCTCATTATTGTTACATCTCACTAGAAGGCGCATAACACTGACAAGAGGAGTGATAAGAAAATTCGAACTACCAGCAACTAACTAAAGTAATGTTAGGCTTTTGAATGACGTCACTTTCGCACTTCAATAAAATTAGGTTCCGAAAATACAGCTGTTTGAAATTTGCACGCAAAATAATTTGAATTTTGTTAAATCCAGAATCTGCCATAACTTTTCTAATTCACATTCGAAATTGTTCTGGTAACTCAAATTGCGAAAAGATTTGAGGTTCAAGATTTTTTCATAACTTTTAAAGGAGAATTTCTTTTGAAGAATGTTGAAGACAAAAAGACCTCATTAATCTGCATTAAAATTCTTAAAATTTAAAGTTTTTCTATGCTTGGGCCTCGGAGGGTTAAAATTAAACTTTTTCAGTTAATTCTTGACACATTCTACTAGAAGTTAGACTTATGGATTCTTATAGACTTTGAGGAAAGAAACTTGAAAAAGATCACATCAAATCCCAGCCATATGAGAGAGGGGAATATAGTTTTTTTGAGAAGATGTTTCACTCTTTTATTTATTTTTTTACAAGGTAACAAAGAGTAAAACTCCTTTTCATCACTCTCTCATATTCATGCTGAAGCAAGAAAAAAAAAGTATTTTATTTTCATATAATCAAAGGGAAATACTCGAGTTGAGAATGAAAAAAAGACAATCAAGAGAAGTTCTCCAATATTCCTCATTTTACCTGCTTTATTCATATAGAATAAACATTTATTCTCGAAGGGGGAAAATACATATTTATCTCTCTGTATCGATATATTTGAAAGAATATCCCCACTCTTTTTCTTGTTCGTCTTCTTTTATTCCCATTCAAAATAAAACGAGCAACTCATGTTGAAAAATCTAATTATCCCTAATTTTTACTACGTTTATGTTTTGTTATCGAGAGATGGGTAAATGAAGAAAATACTGAGTAACAATGGCGTTGTGCAAAGTGATGAAAAGTACACTCTTAGAATAGCATCATGTAAAAGAGTTGTCTAAGCTGGGGAGGGGCACTGCTTCGTAAAAATCTAGTGTTCTCCTATCTCAGGTCATGCAGAGGAGAATTTCTAAATGACAGAAATTCACATGATTCGGTCATAGTAGTGGGATGAGATCAATGCATTTTCTGAACCGCGAATACTTGCAAATTTTCGTATTTTGAGTTTAATGGAGAGATGAGAATTGTTCCCCAAGTCCTATAATGTGATTTCTAATATGGCTCCTCCTCTCGAAATGAGTCTAGTGTTCTCCTATCTCAGGTCATGCAGAGGAGAATTTCTAAATGACAGAAATTCACATGATTCGGTCATGCTTTGCAAATAGACTGTGAAACTCAAATCAAAGAAAAAAATTAAATAAAGTTCAGACCATATGTTTTATGATTCCGGTACAATATAATTGATACATGAATAAACGTTTCTCATGCGTGTTCGAAAATGTGTTCTAAGAACATAACTAAATCATAACAAAAATTAGCACGTTTTTAACGATTATTCTGTGATATAAGCTTATTTAATTTTTCACAGAACTAAGAATATGTTTGATTCATATGTTATAGCCTTTATGAGAATTAATAACACCATTTTTCGCCATTCTAAATTCACTCGAGTAATTTCTCTTCATTCCATTAAACTCGGGTACGGCTACAGGGGTCATGAACTATGAAGGTCAAAATTTGCCTAGTTTATTTCTATCTCGTCTAATGAGCAGGGCCTCTTTTCTTGTGCTGAGTCGACAGTTTTAGATATTTATAGAACATGAAATGTTATATCCAAGGAATTTCCATAATAGTTTTAAATCTCTAGATTCAAGTTCAGTCTACAAGAGTTGCTAATCTTTATTCCCCAACGGTCTTGATATAGTTCCGCATATATAAGGCATTTCAATGTAAACTGGTAGAAAATAAAAGCGATCCACTTGATTTCTGTTGAAAAACACGTCATATCCGATTAGAATTTTTTAAAGTCACGTCAATCAATAATCTGACCAATTATGAGTAGGGGATGCTCTTTTGGCCGAAAATCATTCCATTAGGTCGATGTTGGTCGATACATCCAATCTCGAAACAAGAGGAAAATTAAAGAATTCCGAGGGATGCCTAGAAAAATGACCAAATACAAAAGCCAAAAAATTTATTCGCGAGATTAATTTAAGTTTAAAAGAAGCTATTCATCAGCAAAGCTTACAAATAACTCCTCGAACGTTCAGAAATTATCTTCACGAA
This sequence comes from Gyrodactylus salaris, assembly GCA_000715275.1. Taxonomy (NCBI): domain Eukaryota; kingdom Metazoa; phylum Platyhelminthes; class Monogenea; order Gyrodactylidea; family Gyrodactylidae; genus Gyrodactylus; species Gyrodactylus salaris. The sequence goes on from JJOG01006554.1 coordinate 12,693, forward strand.
GGAACTTCCTTTGGTGCAAGCCTTCAAAAATTACAGTCCTTTTGAAGATTCGTTATCTGCTTCTCTTGCAGTTATACAATTTTGTTGAGAAAGCCCAGTATTGAAATCACTTTTTATTGGAAAAAAGTGTTTAATTTGATGGAACAAATTATTGTTCATCCATTGGGAATTGTAGCAGTCCTTAAATCTGAACACAAAGAAAAGAGGGTACTTTGGGCTGAAGAAATGGTACGTCATTCAACAAATTGGAGTGAAGTTATATTTAGTGACGAAAAAAGTTTAATCTTGATGGTCCTGATGGAAATTCACATTATTGGTGGCATAAACTCGATGATCGTCCAGTTAGGAGGTTGATCAACTATGTTCTGGGCTGCATTTTCTTCAAAATGAACATGTTCAATAGCAAAATGTCTTGGGAGAATGAATTCAGAGGTTTACCAGAACCATTTGAGAGAGTTTTTGTTGCCTTTCTTTGGAGCTCATGAAAGTAACTCGATAATTTTCCAGCAAGACAACGCAACTTTTCCAAGTCGAGTATGGATTGTTTTGATGAAACATTGGATTTGATGTCATTACAACTTTATTTATCTCAATGGGAGACCGAGTACTGAAGGTTATCAGAAAAAATGGTGAAGACACCTCATATTTGTAATTTTATGGCCCGTTTTTATTTTCTCACTCAATTTTAAAATGTAATTTCTCATTCATAAGGAGATTTTAATGAATATTAAAAATGATAATAAGAGTCTTCTAATCGAAATATATTTTTGCCAAAAAGTAAACCCCAAAAAATATTGGATCACTATAATAAGGGCTGGATTCATTTCACTATTTATCGACAAATTCAATGTAAGCAGAATAATTTGTTTTCGTTACATTTTTTCTCTTCAGAAAAATATGAATTTTTAACAGACATAATTCAAAATGTATTTTTATGCATTGAATTATTTTTATTACGAATGAACACTATTATCTCTTCAGCTCAGAACATGAATCTAGAGGATAATCTACGTTGAAATGCTAGAATATACTACTTATGAGAGGAATTTTAAAGTTTTTAACTCCTCACTCACTCTATCTATGATGTGATCTAAAGTTTAAAAAAAGTTACAAGCTTATAAATTGTATGTTATATACTGATAGACCGATGTCATTTTATAAGAACCAATTTTTTATTCTAATCACCCGGGCTAGTAGACAGTTTAAGTATTCTCAAGTTGCTACCTGTGCTCTAAATTCTAATTTCCTTTGAAATTATTATTTTGGCTAATCAATAAATAACTATTTATGAATCATGATTGAGCCAAAAGCAGGCCTTTAAAAATTTAACTTGTTTTGCATAAATTTGTGTCTAGACTGGGGCGTGTAATCTAAATATACTGTTTTTTTAATTTTAAAGACAATCGTTAATAAGTATTTATTCAATTACAAAAACTTCCAACTTTGATGGTTCTGTCAAAATATTTTGAAGCTTTTATAATCCAGATAAAAATCCCATTCTTTTGTTTACAAATCCACGATTTAACCGTCATAAATGCAACTTTTTATTTATCAGCGTTCTCTCCTTGATAAGAAAAACGACGGTGAAAAATTAACTTCCATGAATTTCATGGGAAACCAAACCTTACGGTTTTAGTCACAAGAGGTTACAAGAAATTAAATATTCCAGAAATGAATGCATATTTTGGGTAACCCTACTCAGCAGTATAGCTCAGGTTAAAATCAAAAATTAATTCTCAAATCTTCATTTTTAATTCAATGAATTTCTCTGCTAATGGCGTAGTAATTTCTGTTTAATAAGCTTCTAATAGTCTCAATTAAATTTTTTTTAAAACTGGGTTGGGTAGTTGGCAAATCGTCGTTAATTTGTTGGTATCCCTCCTCAATAATAATTTTCATGGTTATTAGGTGAAACAAATCCTTTCGGTTTTACTCGCAAGAGGTTACAAGAAATAAAATATTTATTCAACAGAAGCACAATGTAACTTTTGTAATTTAACACCCAAAAGAAAACTTTGTCTTCGATGAACTCCTCCTAATACACATGCATAGAGCTTTAAGATCTATTGTCTTCTATAGAATGATATATGATAAAAAATGTTTATTAAACATATAACGATAGCCATCAATTGACTCCCTTCGTAAACATATTATTTTTCCCTATGGCCAACTTTTGTTCTACTCTATCCCTAAACTCTCCATTCTTAGGACTCTAGAAGTTTGTAGGTGGTTATCATTTATGCTTATATGCCAAAATATTCCCTTTGTAGACTATCTCCTTAACTTGAATCAATATGGTTTTTAATAGCCCAGTTTTTACTCATGCTGAAATAAACTGCATTTTCTGACTCACATTTTTTATCTAAACTGCCATCTCGTTGTTAACTAGATCTACTGGGTGGTCGATCACAAAATTATTTTGTTCTACCGACGGTATTGAAGTTCAGCGCATACTTTTTATAATAAAAAGCTGTGGATCACGAGTTTGCTGCACACTCTATAACTTTGGAATTTTTAAAATTTTAATTCAAGGTTCATAGGAATAGGGTTGAAAATTATTAATTTTCGGTTTTGTTTAAATGCATTAAATTTTATCAACAAACTGTTGAGCACGAACAATCTAAACTAGATAACCTTTCTATGCGAGGTTAGAAAGACATCAATTGAGATTTGAAAATCAAATTCACACTTTGATTCAATTGCCTACCACCACCAACTCATCAATGGATATAATATACACTATTCGTTCCCAAGGCTAGTAAATGTAATAATACTCCTGTATCATTTGATGTGAGAAGAAAAAGTATAAGAATTTTATTTTCAACCAAAACTTTTCCCCTTCACCTCACATTGCCCAATCCACCCGAAATCACACACAAAATTCCTTCTATCAAAATGTCTACACGAATACACTCACACAGACAAACAAACAAATACACAATCTATTGGAGAGTATATGTCTCTACTCTAGAATAATAATAATTTAATCTGTAGGTTTGTTGGTGTGTATAATACGTCATAGACAAAATAACAAATCTAAATAATTCATTTATAAATTATCTATCGATTATTTTCATATCTTATTTGATCTGGATTCTTTTTTTGTCTTTTGATATTATCATCTCATCATTCTCCCTTCTTCTTCTTCTAATTTCATTTTAAAAGATCAAACTTTAATTCTCTTTTACTCCTCGAGATAGAGAGGCATTAATTAAAGTTGAATGAAGAAAAATAATTCTCTGTTTTTACTTGATGAAATAATGAAGGAGTCCATTTCCTTTCTAGTTTAAGAAGCTCCTCAATAAAGAGTTGAGTCAATTCGCATCGGATGGCTCCAAGTCGGGCACCCAGATCTCAGAGTACATTTGTTCAACATTCCTTGATCCGGCGAACGAGCCGGACGTCTTGTCGCCGCAGAGGGACCACCAGATCATCAATCATGACAGCCTAATGCCGTTGATGATGAAGAAGAAGGTGAAAGAGAAGACTCGCTTCATCAGCGAAGGGGTTGGCCCCAATTTCACGAGGCTCGATATTTTGGCGAGGAATTGTGACCTGCATGTCGGCGTGAAGGCGGAACATGTCGCCAAAGTCCAAGGTCTCGGTATTGTTGGGGAGGTCGTTCCCTTCTATGGGGTTAAGCATAGTGAAAGGCTTGATGAAGTAATTTGATCATTTGTCTATGTTATTGATCAGAGAAATAGATATCGATCAGTTAGTGTGAGCAGAGTAGACACATTTTACAAAGAATTTTTCAGAAGAAGTGGTTGAATTATTCTGATATCCAGTCTAGAAAGTGTCCATCTTTTTCTTTAAACAATTTCTGTGAGTAATAGTTTCGAACCGACACCTTAGATGAGGGGATAGCATGAGAGTTGAAAAGGATATTTGAAAAGATGGTCAAAGCCTATTCTAAAATTATCATCAGAATTTCTAGATGTAACTAATGCTTTATTTTTTTTCGGGATTTAAGAAAAACTGCAAATCTTTATAAATTAGAGTTAATCTTCAAAATTCGAATTACTCGATTAAAAGATTAATTTAACATAACTTAAAAATTAATTCTACACTAAAACAATATTGAATGATTAAAATGTATATTTGCCAAACTTGTAAATAAAATTTGTTGAAATATTAAAATCTTGAGAGAAAATTAAAATTTTCTCTAACCCAGTAAAAAGGAAAAGAAATATTGATTTTTCAGTTGAGATATTCACCCTTCTGTTAACATATTATTATTTTGGAGTCCTCATGTTTGTTTTAGTCAAGTCCCTTTGCAAAAGGTTTTGTGTTAAAAAGAGATTTGTGTGCGTTAATTTTGTTACACTCTTACTGACATACTATAATACAGTGTTACTGTATGCTGGATCACACGAATGAATATCACCTAAAGCATGGTTTAACATAATATATTCATTTTACACTTTTATACGAAAACCTACAAAATCACTGCCACCAATCTGAAGAGCCTTTAATCCTATCAGGGATACAATTTCCTTATGAGCTGATACGTAAACTTCGACTTAGGATCTTTGGTTGAAAAGTTTGTCTCCAAGAAAGTCTTGACGGTCCTTGAAAAGATCTGAAAGAGCCATGTCAGGAGAATATGGTGGATGGTCTAAAACCTCCAGAAATCTTTATCCGCGTCCTCAGAGAAACGTGGGGTCTTGTATTGTCTTGGTTGAAGAGAGCTCTTTGTCTATTGGCTAGAGGAAGCTCGTGAATTTTCTGGGTAACTTACTACAATAAACATCTGAGCTTATCGTTAAACCATTTTAAAAGGAGTTCTTATAAAATTATCCCCTTCATATCCCACCAAACACGCAAGAGGACCTTTTTCCGATATGGGTACACTCTATGCATAGGATCATCTTCAGATTTTTACTAGGATTTTTTTCTTTTAAGATTCTTTAAAAATATCCATCTTTCATCACACGTGATAATCCGGTGAAGAAATGGAGATTCTTAATGTCTTGGAAGCAGAACTTGACGTACGGAGTACCTGTTCATATTTTGACTATTAGTCATTTCGTGTGATACACAAAAATCTAACTTGTTCACATATCCCAATGACTTGATATGAAGGAATATGGAACTATTCGAACAACAGATTTCTAGGCCATCTTCTATCGTTGTTAATCTGGGATTTTCTTTCAGTAGGGTCTTTAAATGGGCATCAATCGATAGCTGTGGTCTTCTAGATTAGGGCATGTTTTGAAGGTTGAAATGATAATTTTGAACTTTGTCTGTTTTGTGGCATTTTAAATAAAAATAGCATTATTTCATGAAAATTCAGCTTTGATGTCACGTCACTTCGAAAATGGAAGGGATTAATGGGAACAGTATGGTCTACAGTTTTAATCTATGATTCATTAGCTTCAAAATGATACCTCATTCAGGATTTCTTTAACCCATGTGAAAAATTGTAACAAAATGATGGGGGATAAAAAAGGCAATTACTTTTCGAATGACCTAATATTTGAAATTACGACCCGATATATTCTTTCGGCTGAAAAGTAATAAGTAATTTATTTTCGCCCTTTAGTTTCTCAAAGAGAACCCTTTGAACAGATGGGGTCTTGATGTCTTTGAATTGGCCAAAATTACAGAGTACCCACTGACATGCATCACCTTCACAATCTTAAAAGTAAGTCTTTAAACAGTTTTTTTCTCTTTTTTTAATCAAAGCTAGATCCCAATTTTGACCATAGATATTTTAAGTTTCAAAAATAGTCATCTCCGAAGATCTTCAATATTCAAGTCAAAATTGACTTTAAAATTTTCGTAGCTTTCACGAAAATCCAAAATAGCAGATTTATAAAGTTCAATTAATCCAGGAATTCTTTATTACTATGATTTTCTTCTAGAGAATCGATTTTCTTTACTCAAGGTCATGATATCAATAAAAAAAATCATTAAATCATCTTTCACTTTAAAGGATCGTGGGACGCTAGAAAAATTCAAAATCCCCCATTGGAATGCCATAAGGTATTTCATGCTTGCGGAGAATCATTACAACTCCAAAGTTCCCTATCACAATAGAATCCACGCGGCTGATGTGGTTCAATCGACCAATGTACTGCTGGATGCACCTGCTCTACAGGTGAATATTTACAAATTTCTGGGAACATTGCTCTTTGCAAATTATCACAAGATAAAAAGACTTGAATGATCAAATGTAGCTTACATAAATAGCTATAATCAAGAATCATCAGTTGATAATAGGATTATTTTTTCATTAATTTCTCATTTCTAAGAAGTGTTACTGAGAGAATAACGTAGAGATTATTATTAAAACTCATTAGGTAGACCAGCAAAATGATCTCTAATAATAGGATCAGTCAATATTATCATAAAAATATGGGTTCTCTATTGTGATAAAAGTTTAATTTTTAAAAAACACTTTAGTGACCCAATTCATTTTGCACAATTTTAAAATCATAAGAGGAAAAATCTGTGATTTTTGGCCACTATAATACTCAATCTCAAAATTTTGAGACTATTTTATTGAACTAGAAAATCATTGATCAATTTCTAGAAAAATTAAAGGCTACTTCAAGAAATATCTTTAGGAAAGGCTTTAAAATGATAAATACCATATTTAATCGTTAAAATTACTGTTTAGTAAAACAGGTCAGGGCTGTCAACCTTTTTCCTCAATTGGGCACTTTTCTCATTGAAATAAACCTAACTGGCACAAAGTGTGCAAATCGAATTATAATTATTGTGTAACAATGTTACATCATCAATAAACAATCTCTGATATACTTGAAAAATGTTTGTAAAAGGACTGATATAGTAGCCAACTTTCTTTAAAAAAAGTCTTTCATTGAATCAGCCATCTAAATGTACTCTCAACAAGCTTGCACTCCGTTTTGTAATGCAATACACTGTTACTATTGACCAATGGAATTTCATCTTGAAATAAATGTCTATAAATGGCAACAAAATTCAAGTTTGCAGATATTTGCACGCGTGCACACTTTTAACACTCCTGTTCTATGATAAAGTATCTTATAAATTAAGCCATTCCTTAAGTTTTTAATATAAATGTGAAAAATTATTATTTTGCTGGTCTATCCTATGAGTTGTGATAATAATCTCTACCCCTCCTATGTAAAGTGATAATAAAATTTCTAGAAATTCTTGACAATGCAGAAACGGTCATTTTTTTTGAAAATCTTAGCGATCAACTCGTTCTAAATATTTTTAATAGAGCTTAATTAGTTTTACTCAAGCTGAACTAAATAAAATATAGAGTTGAGTAGCCGAATTTCACCGAAGATATTTGAATTTGAATCATGAGACAATATATGGTTTTTGGGAGAGAGGGTCAATCAGCAAACACGCTTTATTTCCGCCGTTTCTTGTCAGACTCTTACAACGGCTTGAAATTGAGTGTTACATGTAATATTGAGGAGCGTTCTATCTTAGAATATTGAAATTTTTGGCATCAGGAAAGACTGTAACTAGTTTTCATTCCAAAAAAAATCATTTAAAAATGAGATTCGGTGCACATTCGAATTGCATGGGTTAGGTTTTCCCTTCGATATTGCGTTCTTCGGAAAACTATGAATGAATTGTTACAGTAATCATTCTACAATTTGAAAAATATTTTAATTCATTCAATAAATATCTTTTGGAGAATAGAAATTTTTCCAGATAGAGAACCAGGATTAGATTATTTAAATCCAAGAATAGTGGACCATCACGCAGTATCCAAAGTAACGCTAACCCGCGCAATTAACATCTCAGACTTGTTTGGAATGAAAACCAGTAGCTCTTATGGTTCACTCTAATATAAAGTAGATTCAATTCTCAAAGTTATATTTCAATCAGCGAAATTAAAGCCCATTTTTGAAACAGTCTTCCAACGAGTTTATCATTTTTGAAACTGGTCGTTTCAAGTTTCAGAGGGATTCCAACTGTAAAAGTCCCAAATTAAAGCTACTTAAATTACTTCGAAAGTAAAGGGAGGCTAGATAATTAAATGCTCTCTAGTATACCAACCGTAGTCAAGAAACGTCATCCTATTTCATTGGCTGATTCACATCGACCAATGAGACTACTATCAAACTCATTGGGTGTATATTCATATTTTCCATTTGAATAAGAACACAGTTAAAACAACCACGTTATTAAGTCAAAGCTCGATTTTGTACTTAGTTTTTTGGAAGATTAAGTTTAATTTTAGAAATCCTTTCATCTGATTGGTTGTTTCAATTTTATAATTTTAAAAGCCAATGACAATCGTTCAAAAATTTCATAATCGAGCTTTAACCGAACGATGTGACTGTTTAACCTGTATTTATAATCCAAAAAGAGTGAATTCTTGCTGATAAATTAAAGACGAATGGGCCTCTAATAAGGAATCATGTCTATCTTGAATATTTGGACAACAATCATGATAACAGCCCAAAATTGCTTTATATACAGCCTTAAACCTTTTTGGAACGTGTTTATAAGTTCTTATGCAGTGCATTTGATCCTTCAATAATAATAATTATAAAATTATTTATCCTAGAACCTATTCGGTGACCTTGAGGTATTTGCAGTTATATTCGCTTGTGCAATTCACGATGTTGATCATCCTGGCGTGACTAATCAATATCTTATAAATACTAGTGAGTCTATAGTTGAATTATGCATTACGCAAGTTCGTAATGAAATAGCTCATCTGATACTACAACGGTCTTTGTTTTGTCAATCTCGTGTTCCCCATAAATTTGGCGAGACATGTTTCTCCTTGGGTACGAAACGAAAATAGAGCTGAAAATTTGGAATGATATTCTCTGAACCAGTCTTCATTCATGATGTAAAATTGGAGTTGATTGAAAAGTCTCTTTTCAGCAAGTTCATTTGCTTTTAGAATGAACAAAAAAGCATGTTTCTCCAGATTTCTTTTTCAAATTTCCAATTAAAGATTGATCCTTGAGGAACACGAAATTGGTCTAATGAAAACTCAAGTTGATCATTATCATATGAACTTGCTGGAAAAGTTAATTGACAATTTCAGATCATTTTTTAAGATGATGTATAATATAAATTGAATATCCAATTACCTTCTACATCAATAAAGGTGTGAGTAATTCATTTACTTATGGAACACTGAACAGCTGGATTTTTATTACATTTGACCTCTGACAAATGACAATATGATAGATCTATTCTTATCATAGACAAAAGGTGCCTTCATGAAACACCTTAACAAAATATAAAAAGGGAGAAATGGGGACAGGGAACAATAACCGTTTTTCATTGGCCATTCAAAATCTAAAGCCATATAAGTGCAGATTTTAATATATTCTTGGTCAATGAACACCATACCCTAGTACACTAACTAGTCTGAGATACAAAATAATTTAGTTCATTAAGAACTATGTAGCGTCTTCAATTCGGTAAAACCGAATTTCAAGAGAATCAGGAATGAACAAATCTTTGATTGGAGACTCATCAGTAAAGTTGAGGTTTAATAAAGTAGAATCATTCAATGAATTCTCTCTCTTGTCATCGTAGTAACTTTTTTCTTCAAAATATAGGATTTTTCCATCACTCTTGAAAGTTGATTATTTCGTTTGTCCATGTTTAACAGATTGGTCGTTTTAAGCCGTGGGGTTTTCAAGTGCTCGCACACCCAATGATTCTTTTTCTTCTAGCTCCGACCATTGGTATTGATTTTGGCTTTCTTGATCTTTTACAAGTTTTCTCGTGACTCAGTCACTGTAGGTGTATTTATTGATTCTTTCAAAATTTCAATTTATTTCCAAGTTAGGTTCAAAATGATGTTTCTTGAAATGACGCTTTCTATGATTCTCATTGGCTTGTTAAATACTTATTGGAATATTACCAGAAGGGCCGCATTGTGAAAGGTTAGAAGAAGAATAATAGATAAAGTAGGGTCATAGAATCAGGGAGTCTGGATCAGGGGTTAGTACAATCGACTGATTGCGGGATCAATTTGAATGGTCCTAATAAGGACGAAATGCACATGTCTGGTTATTTTTGAGTACTTTAATCATTAATTGATTGAGAACCTCATGGAAACGCTAGAAAATGTCGAAATCTTTGTCTATCTTTAATATTTATACCTTGATTGAAATTGAAATTACTGTATCTAGTATTGATTTCCTCTGCAGGAAATAGTTTGAGTGGATTGTTAACGCTAAGTAGTTTTCTGAATTTCCAAATTATTCTTGAATCTCACTACTGAACAATACGGAGGTGGAGAAAAAATATGCCCAAGGATGTCCTCTCATAGGAGATCGATTTCAGCATACTCACTAGTAGTATCAGAGAGGAAAATATCATCATATTTACTACATTTGTCGATTCATTCATGAGAATTGAATTTGCTGGCTAATAAAAATCAATTTTCCAGAGTCAAAGAAAAGTTTATCCGGATGGAAACTTAACTCTTGCTTTTAATTAAATTATATCCATCTTAAAGTGTGCGTTCCCCTTTCATAGAAACGATCAACATACCAAGATTGTTTGAGTAGGAAGGATTAAATAAATCAGAATTCTTAAGAATCAGTTCAAAATTAGAATACTACTATCAGCCATGTGTTTTGAGTTTACTTACAAGTAGTAATATTAGATACCAAACTATTTTGAAATCTATCTTACAGTATACACGCTCATCAAAGTTTAGAATATTTTTAATTCGACCAATAAGAGTAGACTAAACAAAAGATGGAATTTTATTGGCTGATGAGATTTCTAGTTTTAACCTAATTCTCCTTATAACTAAATGAAGTCCTGAATAAGAGCATTCCTCACGGATGATTGATTTGTACTATTCACTACCTTCCCACCACTTCATTCGTCAACTGACTAAATCAATATTTTTTCCTCAGATGACTCCCTAGCAGTATTATATAATGATTCATCAGTACTTGAAAATCATCACCTTGCAGTTGCTTTCACTCTGCTTAATCAGAATGGTTGTGACTTGACAGTCAATTTGTCGAAAATGCAACGTTCATCTTTCCGAAGGATGGTTATCGACATGGTGAGTTAACCTAAATGACTAAATTATCAAATGTCATACCTCTAGTTGAGCTGGGAAGAATTGCCTTTTTAAGAAATGTACGCCCATTTCTAAAGGTTCTGGGTTACTTGAAAATATACCGAAATGAGTAATATTAATGATTCTACAAAATTTAGGTACTGGCTACTGACATGTCGAAACACATGAGTCTTCTAGCGGACTTGAAGACAATGGTTGAGACGAAAAAGGTTTCCGGAATAAGTGTTTTGAACTTGGAAAAGTACACTAATCGCATTCAAGTAAGCCGTCATTTTGTTGTTGAATTAACTATTTAAAAATTTACAAATTTTACAGAGATGTTTATCCATGATATTTTCGATAATATTTATTTTCTCAGAAGATAATGAGGTGTCAAACAATTCTCAGTATTAAAACTGAGAAGAGGTAGACTTTAGGGATATTATTCTAGACTTCAATATTCAACTGCGTATTTGAGGAAAACTTTCGCACTGTTTTTCCCTGGATACGAACTGAAATAAAGGTGATATGAAGCTGAAAGTTTAGAATAATGAACATTTTTCAGATTCTTCAAAACATGGTTCATTGTGCTGATTTGAGCAATCCAGCCAAACCCCTTGAATTATACAAACAGTGGAACTCGAGAATAATGGAAGAGTTCTTCTTCCAGGGTGATCTCGAAAGAGCGGCAGATCTTGATATTTCTCCCATGTGTGATAGAAAGACGGCTTCGTTGGAGAAATCACAAGTAATTCTATCAACTATTAGTTATGAGTAGTCTTAGTACAAGATTAAGACCCAGAATAATTATCCTTGATAGTTGAAAAAAGAGAAACATCAGTATTGCAAGCTTTGCAGTCCAAAATTCCAAATTGTAATGATTTAAAATATGATTTATTACACGTTTTTTCATTCATTTTTCAAAGAATCTTTTGAGAATTTTCGACCTTTAGCCTATTCGAGAGTTTTTAATGGAAAATTCTAACTTAGGTCAGCTTCATTGACTTTATCGTGCACCCCCTGTGGGAGACATGGTCCGAACTAGTCCACCCAGATGGTCAAGATATTCTTGAGCTCCTCCAATCCAATCGTGAATGGTACTTCTCCAGAATCACCACTGACGGCCAAAAGGCCGAGGACGCCGCCTATCAATCGGAGAAGCTTCAGGCCACCGAGGAAGAGGAACACGAGCATGCCACCAACTCCACTCAGATATAAAATATGATCAGGAATTAATAGACCAAAAAAAGTACAAGATTCAAATAGGGATATTTTTATAGCCTCGTTAAATCCGCAAAAGCTGTACCCTTTCTATGATTCCATTCAAGTGAAAAAAACCAAGACGAAATTCGTTGGAAAACCTCTGCATCTTTTTTGATTTGTAAATATATATTTTTTATCCGTTTTTATCGCCAAGGGTAAATTATTGAAGAAGAAAAAAAGAAAATATATTTATGGCGTGGAAAGGGAATTTTTAGGCCACAGAAATCAAGCTGACCATTTAATAACTCTCCAATAAACTTTTTGTAAAATTTATTTCTAAAAAGAACATCAGATTTAAATGCATTGATATAAAGTGGTTTTTTTTGAAAAGAGAAAGAAACAAATGTTGAAAGGACCGCACCCTCTTCCCTCAAGCCCGGGCCCTTTTATTGGTTGAGAGTTTAAGAAAAATGTTTAAAAATACTTCTTTCTGTTCTTGTGTGAATTGCAAAAAACTATATATTTGGCAAAGTTGCAAAAATTATTTTTATATTTTTCATTACTTTATTCAGAATGATAAAACGAAACAAAAAAAGATAATTTTTTCTTGATTTTTGTCATACATGTTTAAATCTATCTGGAAAGAGTAGTATATATGTATATTATATACGAAACTCGATTTCATTGTGGATGAACTCAAATTATTTATTGTAAATATGATTTTTTTCGAATACAATAAGTATATATATTATCGTACTTCTTTTCATATGAGGGACTCTAATATAAATTGTGTATACACAACTTCTTGAGGCATATTGAGGCTGAGATAAGTTTCATTGACCTAATCGTGACTGCCTCCCCCCAATGAGAGACATGGTTCAAACTCATAACAAATTAATTATAACCAAGAAATTATATTTAAAGTTACCAAAATATAACTTTAGTTAAACAAGAATTGAACAAAATTGAATTAGTTTATGTAATTCTGGGGGAATTTGAATTTTAAATAATTATCAATTTGGATTATGATCAGTATAGAAAGTGTAATTCATTCAAGTTATCCTATAAAAGAATCCGATATTTGGGCATTAATCGTATGCTCACTCTACGACCTGTCCAGAAAAAATTATTATCCCAAAAACCTAGAAATTTCATCAGTCTTTATCGACAACTCAGGATACGTTAGCGTAGCCAATGAGAAGGCTTCAGATCTCGTCATTGAGGCTGAATTCCTCAAGGAGATTTCCAATTTCTTCTTTTCCCTCCTGGATCTAATATTGTATAAGGTGAATTGTTACAAAATTCTTAATTTTCTCCTAATCCTAGAAGAAGACTCCGAGCTTCTCAAAGAATATTTACCTCTTTCTGGACTACTTAAATAGTCAGGCAAATTTCCTCAATATGGCCAAAGCGCTTAGTGTAACTATTTCATTTAATATTTCTTTAAGATGACTTATAAATATTCAAAATCTCACATTAAGGAAAAATCATTTCGATATATTGTGGCATCCATACACTCCTATGTGTCAACGAATCGCGTAGAGTTTGTTGAAATAAATAATTTTGTATAGTTTCACCTCGAATTTAGATTATGAAGACTTGAGAAGTAGCAATGAACAATTGGAGATGGCAGAATTCAAAAGCTCCCCTTGTGATGTACTTGAGAGGCCAGAGATGATCATTTTAAAGAATTGGAACTTGGTGAGTGATAAATAGATCTAAAATGATCAAATAATATTGAATATGCATCGACAAATGTTAGATAATGCCTAAAATATCCAATTTTTAACGTAAAATTATTTTTATAAATATACAACTTCTATTCATAAAAAATAGTGAAAATTAAAATTGCTTCCTTTTTTCTATATTTTTTTGCCCTTTTTCCATTTCTACAAGACCTAGCATATAGGATATAGTTTCTTTAGGTTGCAAATTATATTTTTGCAAGTTATTCTCACATTTTTTCAACTCAACATCATTGATGAAAATAAAATAAAAGATTATTCACAAAAAATGAATCATACTGAAATATTCTCTTCATGCTCAATTTTAAAGTCTAATTATTCCGATCATATATATCCAGATGAACACCGATGAGTTTAGTAACAAAGGGGTACTTATTAGGATCAATCTTCCAACAGGTAATGAAATAATCTTCAAAAACTGCCCAACCTCAATATCTCTGTGCAATGTTAGATCGAGGGCAAATCTGATATTCATGCAAATCATCGGAAAGACTGTGAGTTTATTTTCCAAAATTTCAAAGAAAACCCTCTTCTAAAACATATTCCAACCAATAGGAATCTGAGGAGAGGGAATTGGAGAAGTCCGATTGGCAAACCCGAATATTGAACTGTCTCGATATGCTCTATAGAGTGGCGATTAAGGAAGGATTTGAAATCATCTTTCTATCCGAGTCTCTGTCTATACAGGAACTCCTTGGGGATGGAAAAAATACAATTTTGAGTTTCTTTCTTGAAGTAATGCACTTTCCGGAGCCAGCACTACTCACAAAGTTTGTCAGCATTTTAATAATTACTACAAAATTTTATTCAAAAACATCTTGAACTCAAGAATAATGTCATTGCATGTAACTTAGTTTAAAAAACCGAGCTTTACTTAAAGATCTTATAGTCAAATGCCCATCTGAGTTATTCTAGTATCAATGAGTCTTGGCTCTTTGGTTTATCCTACTTAGTAGGTATCCTATCATTTTATAAATTTTTCTGAAAATTGAATTTTGAAATAATATCCCATGATGAATGAATTTGTAATAAAAAAATCCTTTTCTAGAGACGAATACCTTGCTGAATGTCTTTACTGGCATTTTCGAAAGGTCCTTCTCAATGGCCCTAGCCCGGTTAATAAGGATAGACGGGGAGTTGATGAGGTCTATCATCCATATTTCCTAGAATCGATTGTTTATTCAGATCAATCGGAGAAAGAAAAAATAAGGTGCGTCTTTTATTCAAAAAAATTAACATGATTTTTATTTTTGTTTGTATTTGTGTTTTCTCAATTTGACTTTGAGTTTAGGAAAATTTCTCATTTTGAAGTGCAAAAATATCATTTTGATTTCCATAAAATTTTAATGGATTTTTGAAAATTTCAGTTTGAATTTGAGATTTCTCGATTCTCCCAATTTGAAATCCTTCAATGCCAATTTGAATTTGATAAGTTTGCATTTGATTTTGACGAGTCCTAGAGAATAAATTAACTTTACTCAAATATTCTCATTTTATTTGAAAAAAATAGGCAAATTCAACTGTCTCGATTTTCGTTCAATCTTATCGTAAAATTAAATTTTCAATATCTTTATGAGCGCCAAGAAAATAAAACTGAAATGCGTAATGAAACTTGACATTCTCAATTGTATGTTATGTATTTATATGCCATTTTTTCATTATGTATGCTGAAACATGCTTTTCTCCTAAACCATAAAAGCATTGATTTATTCTTCCTCTTGCTAGTTACATCCTATTCAAGAAACATAAGCGACCCTGTTGTTTTTCTTGTTTTTAGTTTTAAGAACTATATAACATTGTCCAGATGGCCAAGTCCCTCAATGCGGCTAACAGCAATGCCGTTATTCGGTCTAGTCCTGCGTATCGATGAATCCAAAAGAGAGAACAGCTCCCTCCTCGATGACATCTATTCGGCGATTTTGAAGGACTGGCTCAACATTGACCACGTGCACCAGAGCGACGTGAACGAAACTTTTAAAAACCAAATCTTACAACACTGTCGATCGGTGTTGGAGATCAGCAAGAATCAGGCGAGAGTCGCCTTCCTGTCAGCATGCTCGAACCTACCGCTCTACAAGACCATCTTTTATAGAGTTAGAAAGGTTCGTGTTGTTTAATTAGCAGTTTTTATTGGACTTTGAGTTTTGAAAATCACCATTTTGTGGATTCAAATGCTTTACAAAACTTTTTGGAATTTTCTAGTTTGAGTACATAAAAATATTTTGCGCGTTTTTCGCTCCCAATTCAAAGGCTTATAGCGTAAGAAGGATTGAAGGCGTCTTTTAGAAATGATGTAACAGTTTGGTACTATTTTCAAGTTAGAGTCTCTAAAAATGAGTTTTAAGTGAAAAGAAAGGTGAATTAAGATTTAAAATATGCTCTTTTATCATACTAGTATGTATTAAAGGAAACATTTTCAAAAAATATTTTTATGTTCCACTCTAATGCAATACAAATAATCTTCACATTTCTACCCCATAAAATGGCGTGTGCGATTTGTTTCCTTCTTCATAAAAAAGTGTTCAATAGTAGACTTCATATGAAATGGTCTTTGATTCTTATTCAATTTGAGTTTCATAATCCAACTCTCTTCGGGTTCACACGAGGGATTATAATAAACTCACCTCAAGGAGGGAGGCCGGGAGAAACGAACGCTATGGATAAAATATAAGTTTTTACTGAGAATAAAATTATCTTCTGTCAACTTCTGAATAGTATTGTTTTGCTGCGAGAATTATCCAAGGCTGTTTTGGTTAGAGCCTTATTTTAATCAAGTGACAAGCTAAAATTACATGTCCTTAGGCCTATCGAGACTCAAAGTTATTCAACAAGGCTGGTAATCGGTGTTACATTGGAGTGACAGATGAACAGTTGTCAGTTACTTGTAGATCTGATAATTCCCTAAGGATCTTGGATGAATTTCCGTGGAGAGACACGACTCTTACAATTGAAATTGACCAAGATATCTTGAAGATTGTCATCTATCCAATGCATTCAATTAGGACCTGGGATATTTGTCTGTCTTCTTATAAGAAGTGAGAATTCATTAGAGAATGGACCCGCGAGAAACTTCTTAGTAGTATCTTTAAGGTTTAACTGTGTCAATATTTAACAAAATAATCTCTTAACTACAATAAAACCAATTTGACAAGCCTGATTTAAAGCATGATAAAAAGTTCATTGTACAAAAATTGTTAATCAAGTTTACACGTAGCCCATTTATATGATGCAATGTGTTTCATCTTACGAAAACACACAAAATGCCTTATGAAAAAAAGACGCAAATACATGTTTTTTTAAAGTGTTATCATCAAAATCAAGTGGAGGGGTAGACATTATTATTACAGCCTATAGGACAGTTCAGTTGAAATTATTATGAACAAGTGGAGTTTTAATTTTCATATTAATTCTTTCATTTAATTTTGTTGTTACGATGATTTCTATATCACAAAAATTGAAATGTCTACAGTAGAATCTTTTTCAACCCTTATTTTGAATGCAGTCTTCTACATGACCCGTGAAAACAAATAGCTGCAATCATATGTGAAGAGGGGAAACCATTGTTCTTCGGAAAATCGCACAAAAAATAGAAGTAATCAGGAAAATTGTTTAGAGTTTTCCACTTTGTTATGATAACATGTATTGGTATGTCCTATAGTTTATGATAAATAAACAACATTTACACTTGTTATTAATATTAAAATAAAAACTCCACTTATTCATAATAATTTCAACTGGACTGTCCTATAGGTTGTGATAATAATGTCTACACCTCCACTTGATTTTGATAATAACCCATTTTTTATTTATACCTTAGTTGAGCCAATTACAAAAATAATAACCGCCAATTGATCGGGCCAAATAAATAAAATGAGAGAGGAACAGATATAAATACTGGGGGAGGAGTAGATATAAATATCAGATGTGTCAATTTGATATCTAGTTGACACTAGAAGAAAGGATCAGGAAC